>RJWT010030374.1:0-14669 GCA_004365215.1 Cuniculus paca | reverse complement strand
AGGAGAAATGCTTTGGCTTCTCACAGTCAAGGATAGAATCTATTTTTTTTTTTAGAGAAATAGTTTTAACTGTGAAGACCATTTTTAAACAGTGTAAACACCCAACCACAAGATCACCAACTCGCACGTAGTAATGGCTCATTAAAAAAAGTCTCACTTTCAAACAATGACCTTGAAGTAAATTAAGCTGAGAACTACAAATTTTGAACCATGTGGGGTTTTTAGCAGTTATTTCTCTAAGGATAAATAGAATTCTACTCTATATAGAGACCAAAATGGTGGAGTAGCTGTCAGTAGCAAAATATAGCCTTTCCAGGACCTGGAATCCAAACACCTGAGAAATAACAACTTGACAGAGAGAGAGAGAGAGAAAAAAAAAAGCAGATCTCCAGGAATACAGAGGGACCTCACAGGGAAAATCAGAAACTCCAGAAGCTGGCGGAACAGAGCACATCGCAGAAAAAAGAACAAAGCAGACTGCAAGCTCACTCTGGCTCCCCAGGAGGGAAACCTGTCTGTAGAAACAAAGCAAGCCCCCAGCACTGAGACCTCTAGGGAGAAACAACAGACTGAGCCACCAGCGCTAGACCCAGAAAAGCCCACAACTATTACAAACTTCAACAATAGTATGGGGTTTTACTCTGAAAGTGACTCCTTCCACACTGCAGGCTACAGGCAGAGAAGGAATCCAGAAGGAATGCGGCACCTGCCATACAGCCACAGTGTTTAATCAGGCACTATTTTGGGAAGGAGTTTATCATTTAAGACCGGACCACAGAAAAACCACAAAACAACCTCACTTCAGAGTTCTCAGTGTCATCCACCCAGTTACTGGGTGAGAGAAAGCTGAAGACAAGCAGGAGGCTAGACATTGACTACCTGAGCAGTCAAACTCAGGTTTGGAAAGACACAGGGCCCTGCTCTCCATAGTGAGAAGCCAGGCCTGGCTTGTGAGGCTTTCAGAGGTAACTGAATCTGAAAGTGCTGCTAAGACCAGCAGACTGCTTAAATCTTCACTCCACTGTTATATCAAGCACAGGTAAGAGGTTTAATTGCTTTCCCAATCTACCAATGTTAGCAAAGACATAGCTCAGGCTGAAACGTTACAGAGATACATGTATACTCATGTTTATAGCAGCGCAAATCGTAACAGTTAAATCTTGGAAATAGCCTATGTTTCCATCAACAAATTAATTAATTAAAAATGTGATATTTATATACAATGGAGTACTACTCTCCCATAAAGGATAGATTTGAGTCACTGTAGGAAAATGGATGCATCTTGAGACCATAATGTTAAGTGAAATAAATCAGATGTAGAAAGGTAAATACTACATGGTTTCTCTTATGTGAGAAACCAAAAGTACAAAAAGAGTGAAATAAAAGATAATGATAGGATATTGGGAGATAGATCTTTTACTAAAAGGGATGGGCACCAAGAGATGGAGGAAGATGTGGAGGGAGAGGCCATGATAAAAAGAAAGATGCATTATGTACATGTACTAACTCCCTATAAGAAATATAATCATTATGTACCATAAGCATGTACCAATAAAAACGTTAAAAAATGAATTCTATCCTAAAGATAAGTCTGACTTGATACATGTTGGCATTCTTCTGTGCTGTATCAATGAATGCAGTCTAATTAGCAGTGTGCAGTATCAAATTTCCCATTTCCTATCGAACAATTTCAATGAGATTATCCTAGACAAGACTCAAAAACGACAATGCTTGCTGCTCCTGGTTTGGCTTTTTGTAAGTCACCATACAGCTTTCATACCAGTTCTACCAACTACATTTCAAATCTGGATACATCTGCAAGTAGCATCAAGGATTTCCAAGATAGACTCAATAACAAGTGGCAATAGTAGCAAAAGAACTCTCTCACTTTTGCCTGTCTATACCACACCTGATGACATTCTACCATATTATATCACATATTATCATCAAAATAAGGGAAAGCTGCATATGTTCATAATTATGTGAATTTCAATTCTTTACACTAGGAACCCAATGGTTCATTGATACTTACTTTCTTTTTTATTACTCCTTTCCTTTTTAAACGTCTTTGTGTTCTACTTTCTGTCAAAGTTTTTCTCTCAGATGGAGATAGTGTTTCATGAATTCTTTCTATCTCTTCTTTGTATGCTTTCAATGCTTCTTTATAAGCATCTTCATATGTCTATATATAAAAACCCAAAGAAGTCAATAAACCGTTGCAGGCAAATTCAACACTGTGTATTTGCCAAGGAAGGATAACTATATGACTGTAGACAAAGAAAGACCAAATTACAGGGAACAGTGTGCTCTAGGATGAGACATATTTTTCATATACTTGGTAATCAACGTAAGAATAGCAATTAGCCACCATTTTCAAATTGCTACCAACCACTGAACTCTACCCCTATACATCCACATTTTCATCATTTACATGGATCAGAAGGTACAGTTAGACATCCTATAGACAACGGATATTAAGAAAAAATGTGCGTCATCTAGTTCTTTATAAAGGACATGACGACTTTATTAACTGCAGAATTCCTGTTCTGTAATGTTGAAAACATAGCCTTACTTTTTTCTCTGCATCAGGGAGTTCCTTCCATTGCTCTGCAAGTCTTCTCATTACTTCTGTAAGTTTCATGCCTATGAATTGGAATAAAATGAAAAAAGATGTCACAATTTTATATCTCAGGATTAATTTCTAAAGAGTACAGGGCCAGGGATTTAGCTCTGCTGCATAAGCACCTGCTTGGCAAGCACGAGTTCATGAGTTTGATCCCTGATACCAAAAAAAAAAAAAAGTATAATCTTTTAGCTCTAAAACTTGTATCACAGACATTCCACACCATACTTAATACAATGATTTAACTTTTCTTTATCCAACCAAGGATGGCAAATTAAAACTTTATCCAACAATGTGAAAAAAGCCTGTTATTTAATAACCAAAGAGCACACTGCAGACCATTAAAAAAGTCCCTAGAAATACAAACTACTAGCAGCCAGGTGTGGTGGTGCATGCCTGTAAACCCAGCACTTTGGGAGGCTGAGGAAGGGCAACAGCAAGTTTGAGCCAAACCTAAGTAACTCAGCAAGACTCCCCCATCTCAAAATTTAAAAACAGCTGGGAACATAAATCAGTGGGAAGGCTCTGAGATCACTCCCTAATATGGCAAAAAACAAAACAAAACAAAACAAAACCTGACTTTAAGCAGCTGGGTTTATGAATTGCTTCAAATTTTTTACATCCATATTTCAATTAAACTTTTTCCTCCTGAGAGGAATTATTAACTTCATAAAACCTCACTAAACCTCAAGATGTAGCCTTGCTTTATGTAACACATCTTGCATTTCAATTACAAAAATACCATTTGGAACCAACCTATTCCTAAATTAATCCATTATTTTCCATTTTCTTTCTTACCTTCAGTGGAATGCCTGAGTACAAATGACTTGGTGACCAAGTGTCAGTTTCAAGTCTTACATTTAAAAACATTTAGGTACTTACATGTTTCTTAAAACTAATTCCTTATCTGTAATATGAGCATGTTTATTATAGTTCATTTGATTTTCACAGGTGTCTTGAGAGGTGCTGCCTGTAAATGTACTTAGAAGTCATAAGCAGAGATTAAAGCTTTCTAGGCAGTCAAGAACATCCTAAACAGAAATCTTTTTTCAGGAACTCAGAGATAATTTTCAATGAAAAAGACATTAATCCCTTCCATGATTCTTATAACAGAATTTGTTCTTAACCCTAATCCACATGAACAAATTCTGCAACCAGAATCACGGAAAGAATTAAATTTGTGAACTGAAGCGACACTGTAATCTACAGTTTCAGAATACTTCCACATAAATTATTTCATTGCAACAATATGAATACACTAAGGCAGAAGTAGCAGCTAAACTGGGTGTGGTGGTGTACGCCTATAATCCCAGCATTTGGAAGGCTGAGGCAGAAGGATTGCCATGAGTTTAATTACAAAGTGAGACCTCATCTCAAAAAAAGAACAGAAGAAACAGCAGCTAAGCAAAAGATAAAATCTGTCAGTGGTACCCTAAGCTAAAGACGACTAGGCCCTAAATTCAACCTTTTCATTCTCTTCCCAGGGTACTTTCCAAACTTCAAGTCATTTTAAACAAACAGGTCATTAGTTCTCATTTATAAGTATTTCTATTTGGTAATGCTATATATCCTACAGACTTTCAAACAAAATGATTGCTCCAGCAGATGCTTTGGAAGTGTACATCAAGTGTATTGTTTAACTGCTTAGTGGGCTTTTTTATGACACCAGAAAAGAGTACCAGCCCCAGAACTCCTTACCTGGGTTCTCAGCTCTCATTACGCTCATCTTTTCTCTAGTAAATCGAATGTATGAATTCAGAGGTTTCTTTGGATATCCATTCAAGGTGGACGAAAACCATTTTGGAACATACACAAAACTATATATAAATATAAAAAAATAACGTCAGGCATTTTTTTTGGTAGCCAAGTTTTATTAAAGGTAGACAAAGAAACAGCTTCTGAAGAGCAAGTTTGGACCAAGTAAAAGTAGGAGAACTACACCCTACAGCGTGAGGGTGGGCCACCATGCAAAAGACAACACAGTGGCCAACGTCAGGCAGGCATTTCCTAATAGTCACATGTACAGGAACAGATTCTAAATAAGATGTCATCAAGATGCTATATAGCTGATACTTCCACCAAGAACACGGACAGCATTTCTCTTTTTAGGGTCCTCTACCACTCAGCTTCATCCTCAGCTCTTCTGACTTACCTAAAATCATACCCCTGCCAAAAAGAAGGGTCTCCAGGGTCCCATAGTCCTTATCTCCTAGCTTGGGTAAAGTGGAGGAAAGCATCTATCCTCCAGCTCCTAGGCTCTGCACTTTCAACGCCTGGATAATGGCGGGAGATTCTTGGCGCGACTTCGCAGAGGAAGCCCAACCTGTGCTAAAGGTTGAACAACGCGGAGAGGTGGGAGGAGGAGGGGAGGGTAACAGGATGTAGAGAATACTACAAAGATAAAGGTTTGCTCTCAAATCCCCTTCGCAAGGTCGTCTGCATCAAGGGTGCAGGGTGGCAGAAACTGGAGGCCGGCGTCTACATCCCAGCCGGGAGACGACCCGGGCCGGGTCGCGCCCACCACCCCCCACCCCCCGCCCTGGCGCGAGTGACCGGTCCTACCTGAAGGGTGAGCGCAATCTGCTTCCACAGCCTGCGCACAGCTCTGCTCCAGACCTTCTCAGAGCCCTCAGCACGCCCCACACACCCCGGAGGAGCGCCATCGCCCCGGCGGAAAACGCAGTGGTCCGTCCAGCCCAAGGAATGAACTGCCAAGGTAAGGACAACTGAGGTCCGCGAGGTACTCTACAGGCTCTATTATCATGCCCGCCACTCGCGAGGCACTCTGGGAAGTCAGTCAACATCCGGTCAGGGGGTGGGGCGGGGCCCAATTCGCGCAGGCGCGATGACGAGTCCCCATGGATTGGGGGACGAAGGGACCGAGTGTGGCCGCGCGGTGAAGGGTAGCCACAGGGCCCTCGCCTGCAAAGGGCCCTGGCCTCTAGGGGGCGTTGCTGGACAACCTCTTCCCCGGGTCGCCCCCGCAGTCGTTCCCTTAGCTGGGTCTGGGCGATAGTTGAGGGACCGCGGCGGCCTCACCCAGCCGAAACCGGCAGGCGTATGTGACGGCCCAAAGTCTGCACGTCACAGTCGGCGTACGGCAAGCGCAAGGGACAGCAGTTCTGCCTGCGCTGTCCGGCTGCGCGCGTCCAGCAGAGCCCGCGGTATGGAGCTCAGAGTTCAAATAGAGGGCGGCGCGAGCGGGTGATTCACAGCCCTTCAAATGCAAATTCCCGGGACCTCTCGCAGAGCCGCTCGGTGTGTCTACATGGGGCTCTTGAATGTGCGTTTCTAACAGTACCCCGACATCTAACAAGTTCTAATACAGTGGTCTTGGACCCCATTTAAAACAGTGGATTTAGCCTGTCCTCCCATTTACTGCACAGCGGAGCTGCCCTCCAGCTTTACTTAATGTGACCAGAAGAGTTTAGGCTGTGGGACCACAGATGCGAGTTCTGTCCCAGCATTAGCGTTCACATTGTGGAGGGACTGTCGTATCCTCCACTATGATTCAGTTTTCCCCTTCTGCACATGGGGTGGATTAGATAAATTCTTCCAGCTCCCCGAGAAAGTATGACAGGTACCCCTTGCGATACTGATAGATGTGGTGTACAAGTGTTGATTTGTGTTGTATACGTAACATTTTCTATACAAGGCAACGATATGAAAAAGATTAGGAAGACCTAACGATACCTAAAAGATAACAACTTTGTAGGACAGTCCTTCTGTTGGATATCTGTAGTTGTTAAAATTTTCTTAGTGTAAAAGTGAGCCGAGAATCTACCTTTCTGTAACTGCCAAACACTGGCCCACTTCTTCTTTTAAGTCGTAAACAAATATTACCACTTCCCTTTTCATAAACCCTCAGGGTTAAAAGGGACCTTCCAGGTCATCTATTCAAATCTCCCATTCTGTCACAGAAGAAACAAATTTTTCTCAGTATATACTGTTAACAAGTTGCCAAACAGGGAGATAAAAGAGCGTTTCCTTATTAAAGTCTGATGGCACAGGCAAAGAAGTAATTACAACACTGTGCCAAGATGAAGTATGGGATAGAATTCCTCAAAATTTCAGTTGATTTCTAAAACAAATTTCTCGATTTTTCTAGAATGTTATCTTCTTTCAGATGTTGGATGTAAAGTGTTTTGGATTTTTAAAAAAATGTTTTCAAGTATCACTTCGAAAATTCTTGCTGTAAAGTTCTTATAAATCAAATCGATCATATTTCTATTTTCATCAGATACTAATCATCTTTAACACTCATCTAAATTGCATTGATACTTTTCTTGTAAATGTATTTACAAAGCACTATATATCTCTTCCTACTTACTCAAACTGTCTTTGGACAAAAAGACACATGGTTTCATTTATATTTACTTTATAAAATGAAGACTTACTACAACCTTTGCCAGGGTTCTTTTCCTTTGTTTTGAAAGTTTATCCACTCATAACTTCAACTGTCAGTTACATCCTCATGATTCCCATATTTTATATTAAATCCAGACCTCTCCTTTGAGTTCCATATACACATAACCACTGTCTTCTTGACATTTTCACGACTATGCATCACATGTATCTCAACACTCCCTGAACAAAATTCTCCATCTTTCCTTTACCTTGAACTCTTAGTAAGAGGCACCAATTTTTCACATCAAGCATCCAAGTCAATAACTTGATAAATTATTCCAGAATGTCCCCAACTGATACTTGACCTCCATGATCCTAAATGACGCTGAGTCTACCTTATCCATCCTTCTAGGATGTTTCCCCTCTTCTTTAGTCCCATTGCTGTTCCTTTGGTTCCTACCAGTAATATGTTCATAAATCAGCTCTGAAAAAAAGAAAGCCCTCATTTGTAACTTTTGCCATGTTCTGTGGTGTAGATTCTCCCACTCCAGTTGGTCTCAAGCTACCAACTTGAAGTCACTGAATCGGAAGTTGGGCAGCAATGAGCCTAATTGGCTCTAACTAGTAACTGCTGACTGAGGCTCTGGCATCTTTGCCCAAATTCTTATAGTAATTTCCCAGCCTTAGTCCCATTATTTTTATATCAGTTTGAACCTACAAAAGATAACAACTTCCTGTTAGAAGTATCATTTGCCACCAGAAGACAGTTGTGTGTAGAGATGAAAACTGTGTACAATTTTAGAATGTATGTATGAAAGTAATGGTCTTGGTTAATTGATGCCTGCATATTGGTAAAATAGAAGGTAGCACCAATAAATACTAGCAGGCCAAAAACCTGGATAATTCATTGCTAAATATATTCCTTGCTGAATAATGGGGAGTCAGATGCATAATGAATGAAAAATATTACTAAAAGAAGAAATAGTCATGCTTTTGTAATGGATAAACAATTTAGCTACAATCAGTGATTCTTTATAGCTCTAGAACAATAAATAGATGTGATTCTGAGTTGGGCATGGTGACATACACCTGTTATCTCAGCACTCTGGGAAGCTGAGATAGAATGATCCCAAGCTCAAACCCAGCCTAGGTAACTTAGTGATTTAACAAGATCCTGTCTCAAAAATAACAAATTAAATTAAAAACACGCTGGGAAATGTGGCTCAGCACCACAAAAAAAGTGATTCTGAATTTATAAGTACAATATGCCTGGAAATAAGATCTTACTATCAACCCTGCGTTCAGAGATAATACTCATCAACAGTTCTATAGCAGTATAATAGAAACTGTAAGGGGCACAAAATGATAGAACATTGTAACTGCCCATAAGAGGTCACAGTCTGATTGGAGGAATAAAGTATAAACACACAAAATTATGAAAGTATAAAAATTCACTGAAACAATATGAGAAGCATTTTGCAATTTAATTAACTATCTTAGTTTATTTTCTTTGAATCTACTTTAAGAAATTATATGTATAGACAACAACATGTGTAACTTTTTCTTTCTAACCTTTTTCATTCCTTTATGGTCTATCTTTACATCACTGGAGTTTGCCTCTTAGATTATTGTACAAAAGGAAGGAAAAAAGAAATAGAGAAATTTGAAGAAAGAACAATTGCATGTTAATAGTTCCCAGCTCTTCAAATTAGTTTATAAATGATCTTTCAATTACAAAGTCTGCATGCAGCTTATTGAGGGCATGTCAGAATTATTTTTAGCCACTGCTGTAACAGCATTATGAACAATAAATATAGCTTTTCTATTTTACAGCTGATTCTGTGAGTCAGTAGAACAGAGGACAAGCAAAAATAACAACTATAATTTTATGTAAA
This sequence comes from Cuniculus paca, assembly GCA_004365215.1. Classification (NCBI taxonomy): domain Eukaryota; kingdom Metazoa; phylum Chordata; class Mammalia; order Rodentia; family Cuniculidae; genus Cuniculus; species Cuniculus paca. The sequence goes on along the minus strand of RJWT010030374.1, from coordinate 5,804 downwards.
TGTATAAGCCCCAATTCAATTATGTTACTGGAAAGTCCTGAAAGATGACTTAGAGACTGGAAGAAATCTATAATGAGTAGATTGATGGGATGCTATTAATAAGACAATATAATCCATTGTATCTACCCTAATATTATTGTAAAGCACTTGATCAATACAAATGATAATTATAATTTATTCCTTATTATGTGCCTAGTGTTTTACATATATTATTTCTAAATCTCCCATGAATCTTGCAAGGTGATATTATTTCTATTGTACAGGTGTGAAAATGGGTATTCAGAGAGCTAAATATATCAAGGGTATCTTCCTTTTTAGCATTTTGTTAACAAAAATTTCCCCCTCTAAATTCACATTTGTGGCTTTTAAATTATAATTTATTCTATGTAAGTACAACATAGGCAAAGCAGTCATGGAGTTGTAGGGTTAATGCTTGCTTGTATTCTCATTTCTTCTCTATTGCCTACTCTTTCTTGACTCTTTTAACTGAGTGGATTATTAATATAATATCTTCATTTCCTTTATTTGTTTGTTCATCTAGTTATTCAAATATGTATGGAGGCTTAAATTTAAAATAGTTACACAGCCAGACATAGTGGTGCATGCCTCCCCCAGCACTAGGGAGGCTGAGACAGGAGGATTACCATGAGTTGGAGGCCAACCTTGACTACATAGTGACTTCAAGGCCAATCTGAATTATAGAGTGATACCCTGTCTCAAAAAAAAATAATTTTAAAAAAGTTACACATATGTATGGATAAGCATAATTAAAAAGAGTATAGAATAATACAAAATTTGGTTTAATAGTGATTATATCTGAGTACACACAAATGAGTGGGAGTACTCATATTTTACTTTATGCAAGTTTGTATTTTTTCTAAAATACATTAGTAATAGTCATGTTTTTATAATAATTTTTTTATGTATTGGAATAAAGGCTTCTATTCAAAACCCCATTAGGGCCCTGTGAGAGATAAAAGGTACAAAAATAATAGCAAGACAACAGGAATAAAACCTACATGGATCACTGTGGCACCCAGTTTCTATTCACAAAGAAAAAGCTCCAGTCCACCTTTTAATTTTTTTAAAAATTCCTGACATGACAGAACTAAACTGAAATGTATTAATATTCCACTCTTACATTTTCATGACAAATAGAAAAATTCATGAGCCAAAAAGCAAATTAAAAAAAAAAACAGGGAGAAGCTTATAAAGCTAAATATAGATCTCAGTATTAACAGCAGAACAGAAAAAAGAATTAAAATGCCTTAATTAAAAAATCACGAGTGGATGATAAAGTGTGTAGAAACTGAAAATTTACAAACTATTTAAAACCTGGAATTGCTGACTGTTCAGAAACTACACAGCTGAATTATGGGCGGTGGTGAAGAGTAGAAAGGGTTATGGATGAATCTGCATTGTTCTAGCTGCTCCCCATGCCACCTGTCTCGGAGGAAAGCTGACATTGATTAGATATTGAGCCAGGTTAATGCAGGCAGCAGATCCAGTGATGGTAACTTGCTTATCTGTAGATCCTTCCACTGAGTTCGCAGTTTTGATCTGCGCCCCAGATATCTGACACATCTCATTGATTTTTGTGCCTTGATGACCAATTATGCAGCCAATGAAATCAATTGGAATAGTGAGCTCATGAAAAGTAGTCTGAGCAGACGCATCCAAACCTGCACTGAATTCGGTGTTGCCATGCATCATGGGAAAATGAGACTGTTGCATTGCCAACTGGTACAGCTTAGTCAAATCTGGCTGTGGAATGGCATACTGTCCATGAATTGTATAGGCCTCTCCAGGTGGTCCCTCCAGGTCAGGGTGAGGCACATGGACAGAGTGGTGTGGGGAAAGCTTGCACTGTCACTGCCTGTGCTATACCTGTCCTGACCCCCTGCAAAGATGACTGGAGAACTTGGTGGCTTGGGCCAGTACAGGATGTCATGCCCTTCGGGAAGGACTGGGAGAGTCTCCAACACGACCACACAGATCTGTTTGACACACTCAGTGATGGATTGCGGGATGCCAGCAGTAGTGATGGCCCACTCAGTTGAGTTGGGGAGCATATTTACCGCCACTTGGACCTGAGCTCCTGTACTCTCGTGTTTCCTTGATCTTGTAACCCCCCTTTCCTATGAGAGAGCCGCACTGACTAGCAGGGACCACCAACCTCAGAGCGACCGGGGTCTACTGGCAGCTGTGCTATTGGTCAGAAAGCTGCTGATGTCTTCTTCCAGTTTGTCAATGATCATAGCAAAGGCATTGAAGATGGCATTAGTGGGTCCAGCCAAAGTGATAATTCACTCAGAACAATTCCCTTCTGAGATGTTAATAGGTACACCACTCTCCTTGTGCATCTCCTTAACTGACGCTCCTTTCTTTCCAATGATACTGCCAACTTCCGTTCCATGCATAAGTAGCAGGATGTTGAGAGTGACATTTAATCCACCTTCAATCACACTGGTGTCTATGTCGAGTATTATGGGGAGTTTGACTTTTTGAATGGACAAGTCTTTGGTCATTGGTGGGGGTCAAAGCCAAAAACTGCAGATGTGAGGCGACTGAGGGGAAAAGGGGAGCAGGTGGCAAAGGGCTGTAATAAATCTTTTTCAAACTCAGTTCCAAAGAGAGGCCAGTACTCTTAGGCACTGTGATAAATTCTAAAAATACAAAGATGACTAAGGCATGATCCATCTGTTTAAATCTGCCTGGGAGAGTAGGATATGGCTTTCTGGAGTATGTAACATTTGAACTTTTTTTTTTCTAATGGAGAAAAGTGAAGGTGATTTCCAGAAAAGAGAAACAGTATGTGCAAATCACAGATACACACGAGGGCTTTAAGGAAATAAGAGCTGGATGTAGTGGTGCATTCCTGTAATCCCTACACTGGGACACGGAGACAGGAGAATCTTCTCGAGTCTGAAGCATTACTTAGGTTACTTAGTGAGTTCAAGGCCAGCCAAGAATATATAGGGTGACTCTACAACAACAACAAGGACAAAAAGATGTATGTGCAAAGGAGTGGTATGAAACATTACAAGGTTGGGTGTGGTTATATGCAATATGACAAACAGTTTGTTAGCAGAGAGAGCAGAGCAACTTCTTCAACAAGTCAGAGGCACAGTTAAACTTGCTGGTAGGAGAATACTGATTGATGGGAGTGAGAAAACTGGAAAGGGCATCGAAGAAGTAGCTGTTGCCACCATCCAACGAGGGGAGAGATTTCAGTTCACATTACAAAGGTGTACACAGTACAAGCAACAGGATTCCATTGAATTTATCATATTCAATGAAATTTATTCCATTGAGTTTATCACATGGAGGTGGACAATTGAAGGTTCTAGTTTGACAGACAATTCAAGCTGCGTACTCTGCTAAATAAGTATCCTTAAGCAAATGCTTTCATCATATACTAACTTCATGCAGGCTATCAAATCCAGTGGATCTATGTTCTCCACAAAATCTTCCCCTTTAATTAATTGGACACAGAACTGCCAATTCTATTATTTCTATTTTATTGCCTTTGTTTGGTTTCTCTTATTTTCATTGATGCCTTCCCCACTTAAGTATGCCAATTAAAATTCTAAGGAGCTTCTAAGACTTAGTGCATTAGTTCAGTCAATAAAGATTTGAGTATTTATATGCTGGATACTGTTCTAGATTCCCAGGAGTCAAAACTGAAAAAGAAGGGCTGGGAGTATAGCTCAGCGGCACAGCGCCTGCCTGGCAAACATGAGGTCATAAGTTCAATTTGTTTGACTCCTGGTACCAGAAAAAAAAAATTAAGTGAAAACTAAAAACGAGCTGGGTGTGATAGCTCACACCTGTAATTCTAGTACTCTGGGAGGCTGAGGTAGAAGGACTGCAAGTTGGAGCCAGCCTGGGCAACTAAGCAACTTATCAAGACCCTATTGAAAAAAACAAAACAAAACTGTGTGAAGGCCATGAGTTCCATCACCAGTATCACAAACCAAAACCAAACCAAAATAAACCAGAAAACCCCAAAAACTGGAATATAAGGGTCTCACAGTTAATGATACTAATGGTGCATTATGGTAGGGGCAATTATAAAGATGGACACGGTACCATGACAACACTGAGAAAGGCTACTTATTTCCTTAAAGGGTAAGGATGGAAGAAATGAAATGGGTTTAGGTTTAAAGATAGAACAGGGCATTTTAGGCAAAATGAACAATTTGACCAAAGCCTGAGAATGAAAAATGCCACTCTAACCTGGAAGTGGGGAGCCAGTGGGAACTGCAGCAAGGTTGGTGGGAGACTGGGAATGGCAAATGAATCTACAGGTACAGGATGGGTCGAATTATTATGACTCTTAAAATCTTAGTACTCTATTCTGTTGGTTGATGTTTCGAACTAGGTGAAAGAACCCGAAAGCCCAAGGGAAAGACCTTGACAAATAAAACAGAGAAGAATGAACTTTACTGTTTAAAGTGTACGATCCAAAGACTAATCTATTAACATCTCTCTTTTTTCCCCAGGTCCCTTTGCAAAACTATTGCTGATGTCAAAATCTTTAAAGCTGAGAGTACCTGGGAAGACCTGTGAAGCTAGAGACACGTGTCCTCATAAAAACTGATGAAGTATGCATTTATATGCATCCAAGTAGGTAATCTGACTGAGAATTAGAAAAAAATCATAAAAATTATAATTGAAAAGGTATGACAGGGCTGCAGAATCCATGAGACTCTTGAGAGACGGGCCATGAATATCTGCAGTCATTTTTCTTCTGTAATACAGGCTGAAGGTTGCAAAGTTGGGCCTCCTGCAGAGGCTCACAGCAGAGGACAGAGAAATAAGTTTTTTCATGGTTGTATAAGGCTAGAGCAACAAAACATGATTTAAAGAACCTCAACATGCAACTACAGTAGTTTCCAAAGCCAGACTTAATCTGTTGTACAGGAAACTAAAGAACTAAACTTCTACCCCAATGTAGTGGCATATGCCTATAATTTCAGCATTCTGGCAAGAAAATCCCAAATGTGAGCCCAGCCTGTGCAGGTTAGCACGTCAGTGGGACCCTGCCTCAAAATAAAAATTAAAAAGGACTGGGGATGTAACTCAGTGTTAAGGCACTGGGTTCACTCCTCAGTAGTGAAAAAATAAATGAAATCTAAATTTCTGAAAAATATAGTGTAATTTTCTGCTTAGGAGAATGAAATCTCAAGAACAGACCAGGAAAGACTCAAGCAATGTTAAATGTAACTAAATTTGACCCAAGGATGCCTCCATACTAGACTTCTTATGTAGTGAACTGCAACCTAACTTAGGGTACAACGAACCAAAAGCCTAAATTAGTATTCTTTTGTAACTAATAGCAGTCTTAGACAATCGTTGTAGCTGAGCTTCACTCTCAGGCAGGAAAAATGTTTTAAACAGTGTTTAAATAAGGCCAAGGCAGAGCTGATGAACTCTCTATACCTCATTTTCATTTTCTGTACCTCACGTCCGTCAGTCTTCTGTCTAAAGTGCTTTCTGAACAATTGGCAGATAGAAATGATCTGAACCTGTCCTGATTCTGAGACCTTCCTAATTATAGAATCATAGCTAAATGGCAGTTAAGATGTGTGAAACTAGAATTGTTGTAATCTTGCCTTTCAGTACTAGTGAACAATCTTTTCCCTCTGGGGAACTTACTGATTTGGATGTGGCTAAAGGTGGAGACTTCAGGTTTGATCCCTCCCCGTAGATTACTGTTCATGACAGAAGAACTGGAAGCGCTGAAGTGGAGACAAAGACATAGCAAGGTAGCTGCAGCAGTCGGGCATGACCTGCCAACT
>RJWT010030373.1:0-14665 GCA_004365215.1 Cuniculus paca | reverse complement strand
ATGGGGGTTATATGCTCTCTGACCGGAAGGGGATGGTGCTGGGGGCGAGCACTGATGACGCGTAACCGACTGGTGGGAATTTCAGCATTCCGGCGCACATAGGAGGAAGCTGTAATCGGGGAGGGAGGGGCTAGTGGTTTGGCTATACCACTGCCGTTATGTCCAGTAATTTATATTAAGACAGAAACCTTTCAAAGGCTATACTTGTAATTAATATATAAATACCTTGGACATCTTTAGATTATATTCACATTCTTTCTATAAAGAATAAAATTCAGCATTTTCAAAACATGAACAATTTTCATTTATTCTTCTATTCATTTTTCTCCATGAGATTTATTGAAAAATCCCTACATGTGTTAAATCCTATCAGCTTCACTTATACCAACTTGCAAGCTAGCTATTTGAGTGAATAAGAAAATAGTTTATTTGAAGCACTTGTATGTATTTCAATAATTATTGAAAATACCTATACAGTGGAAATCATTTCTGGTGTGAGAAAAGAAAATTCTATAAGAATAAAGAAGGAACAATACATAAATTTTCACTATCTAGAACTTTTGAAAATAATTGTTGTGAAATTTATATTCATTTCTTTCAGTTTGTTGGTTGATTTTTCTATGTCTAGACAATAAATGCTAAGGTAGATGTCTTCTCTTGGCCATATGCTCTTCTTGGTGATGGAAATGCTAGAAAGAGGACAAAGCTTATTACATAGTGTAGATCCAGTCAGAAACAAACAATACACATGTGAACACACAAATGGGCAAAAGAATAATAAGTGCTGTGAAAAAATAAAGTAGAGTAGTATGGTAGAGAGTAAAAGAAGATTCAATAGGAAGCAAAATTGTTTCAATGGTCAGATAATTTAAATTAGCCATTTATGCCAAATACAATTGCTACTTTCCTAAGAGAATATCTTCTTTGTATGATGGAATTTTCTTTCATATCCTTGAGTTTCTTTACCAAGATTCATTTTTCATCTCAGAAAGCATTATAATTTTCAGCAGAAAACAAAAATAACATGCAAAATGCCAGTTTACTGTTCAGTTTAGTATTTCATGCTTTCCATTACACTACGATTTATTTTTATTTATTTTTAAATGAAAGTAATCATACTTGGATACATATATCCAAATAGAAGATATGTGGTGGTGTTTGCATCTGGATGTCCTCTCAAAGCCTCATGCAGTCATGGAGGATGGGCCTTTTGAAGGTGGCTGAATCTACAGTTTATGATTGGTTCATTGTCTAGTGCTGGGTTTGCTGGTGTGAGTACTGCACCCTCCCAGAGGCAGGTAGCCTGCATATAACATAAGGGAGGGAAAGAAACTTGTTCCTCCCTTTGCCCCTTTTGCTCTTGTGCTTTTGGTATCTGCCACTATGAACTGTTGCCTCCTTGCCACACCACCTTGCCTTGGAGCCAGCTGATTATGGACTGAAACCTCCACAAACTGTGAGCTAAATAAACCCTTCCTTCTCTAATTTTGAGTGTCAGGTATTTTGTCCCAGCTACAAGAGAAAGGTAACCAAGATAATGTGTTAAAATAATCTTTTATATCATTGTGTATTTCTAAAATATTTTTCAAAAGCAAAACATTTTCCTTAATGCTAGCAGTCATAATAGAAAGAACCGTAGTTTCAGTAAATCCTGTCATTAAACTGGGAGTTTGAGGTAACAATTTTACATAAAAATGTAGATTTCTTTACTAAAGATTTTAAAAAAATACATATATATGTATATATAAGCACATGGGTGGAGAAAGGTAAAAATTTCACTACTTCTTTCTTGGAATATTAGTGAACAACAGTTGGATTTTGTTACCTATAGTTGTATTACAAGTTAAATACAGCAGACTGTAGGTTTGTGCAACTCTATTTCTTTCCAAATTTGGCCTTTATAATTTCAAATAAAGTACATGCTCAAGAATACAAACATTTATTTTTACTATAGATAACAAGTTTTATAAAATATTTCACTCTCTGTGTTTTCTTAATTTTAGATTACGTCGCCTTATTTTGTGATGGTAAAGCCAATTATAGTAATAATAGCTAACCTTTCTTGCCTACTTACTGGATATTAACATTGTTCCACTTCTGTGCAATATCCCATTTAATCCACTCAAAAACTCCTTGGAGATGGTATTATTATTATTTACTCTATTGCATAGATTGAAAATTGATTTTCAGGAAGACAAAGTACTTTATCAAAGTCAGATATCTAGTAAGCGATACAATTTAAGAACTGAAAACTTGGAAATTTTATTATGCTTGCAAGCTGAAAAGTTACACTGTTACACCTCGGTGACTGCCAGTGGAAGACATGAAACTTCTGAGACAAAAGACAGTTATTACTAGCATCAACAGCAGTAGTCAGGCAGCAATAATTTTGCTTTAGGGTCCTGAACCCAACTCCTCATCAGACAACACAAGGTGACATCTGCTAATGTAGTGATGAGAGAAATGTGAAGGTTAAACAACCCCATTTTTTAAAAACTCTCAGCATGCTTATTCATTGCTCCAGAGAGAGTTACTTTCTCTAGTTTCTAAGACTAGCACAAATCTGCTCTTTTGTTCAGAAAGAGACACAATCTTTATAATCCTAGAATATTTACCTTGTTAATACCTTTGAAAATAGAGTACAGAACAAATCTCTGCTTCAAGGATACCCAGAAATGTGAACAAATGATAGAAAATTGTCTCTGAACAATGCTGGAATGCAAATTCATGTGGTCTGAAAAATGATCCATAGAAGATATCCATATCCTATCCTCGAATCTATACTATTACTTTATATGTTTAGCAAAGGGAATTTGCAAACATGATTATAGTATGAATCATGAGATCAAGAGATTGTCTTGGATTATCTGGGTGGGCTTTAAGTACAGAAAATTTATAAGAGGGAGGCAAGAAAAACGAAGTAGGAGTCATGAGTATAGATGCAAAAGACTGAAGTGATACAAGGCAGAAATCATTAACCAAAGAGTCCAAATATCTAGAAAAGGCAAGAAAATGAATTTTTCCCTAGAGCCCCTGGACAGAACCAGTTCTCCCAAAATCTTCACTTTAGCACACAAGACTTAAAAAAAAAAAAAAAAGTATTGCTTTAAGCCACCAAGTTTGTGATAATTTGTTGGATGGTAGTAAAGTACAAAATGAATAAGAGCCTATACTGCTAACCACTGTGCTATACAAAGTGGCACAATTTTTACTGTGAATTCTACTTGAGATGGAATTCTGCAATGAGACATGGAGCAGATATACATGTTTCCATATCTCAAAGTCTTCCTTTTACATAGGTATTTTTAAGAGGCATTAAATTAAAAAGTAATGAATAATTTTGGATAAAAGGTAGACTCTCATATTATGAAAAAAAGGTAGTCATAAAAAGTAAGCATTTTCTCCCTTCCATTCATAGTCTCTAATAAATTTAAAGACAATCAAAGCATAGGGCCATATTATGTGGGTGCTTATCCAGTCCCTGAGAATAAAACGTTGTTTTCAGCTTGGTCTGATTCCTGATGTCTCCAGACTGTCCCCTAGATTTTACAATCTCGCAGCTTTTCCAATTTTGTGTTAAAAAGCATGATATTATGTTTAAGCGATCAATTATTATTTAATTATTCACCATTCTATTACTTAGATTGCAGAACAGCAAACAACACTGAATTTAAAGTATAATTATAGCTTTTACACCTAGAAGTCACCTCTGATCCTTGGATTTCAATGAACTTTGCCACTTAAATAAGAATTCTTAGTGCCTTATAAAAACTGAGTTTCACAATGACGAAACGAACTAACACTTGCAAATTACGTTAGAAAGTTCCTATCTGCTTTACATAGTGATAAGACCTTACAAAACATTTTAAAATGAAGAACAAATTTTTACTCTGTTACTAAATTGCAGATGACCATTTATCTTATTTTCCTGCTCTTCACTCTGAACTTTCTCAAAAGAAAAGCTTCAAAACACTGAGAAATGTAGACTCTGACTAGCCATTAAAAGGAATAATGAGTACATTTGTCAGTCTTGGGACATTTCCTAATTAAAACTGTTTAGAGATTTGCAAGTGCTTGAGACTCTTGAGAATCTAATAGGTATGTTGTCCCACTGAGTAGCAAGGATATGACCTGTTTCACACACTAACTCTTGTCAACTGTAAATAAGATAGTATCCTAGGATTTTACTTGACATTTGAATGCTGAAAACACTGTTTGGTTTCATATTTAGTCGTAAGTACATATTTCTCATAAGTTTGTGTTTCTCAAGAAGTCTATGAGATATTTGAAAAACAATTTAAACCAGTATACTTACATCTTTTTTATTTTCAAAGTAGCCATGCATGTGAGTAGTTGGAAATAAGGGTTGTGAAAGGAGATCCTGAAAAGATGGAATTGCCTATGGTAGTTAAAGTGGTTTGATAGGCATGAAGAAAATTCATTTTCACTTAGTGTAAGCTTTTATATGATTGACAGACACATATGATGCACAAACACACGCATTGCATGTGTGCAGAGCAGCTCTAAAGACCTTTAGAAGTTTTTAATTAAAAATCTATTATCCTTTAAATATTAGATTACTAGCAAGGTGAAAAAAAGGATGTGAACATTCTTGGCAATCCCCAAAGCATGGTAGAGTGTTGAATATATATATATATTCTAATCATTAGGACTCATGTATACTTTAAATACATTACCTGTTTTTAGCATGAAGAAAAATAGAAGAAATATATTAAATAAGTTATTTAATTATCCTTAGCATTATGTAATTCCTATTAAATATTTCAAAAATCATTTAAGAGTTCATTAATCTAGGACTACCATATGAACTTAATAATTCTATTGTTGCTTAGGTTAATTAATACAAATTTATGATTTAAAAATGATTGATAAATCAGTCTTGGCTAACTTTACTTTGCAGATTCCAAAGCAGGATCCACTGGCTCATAATGTGAGACTAGGTAATACCCATAATAAGAGTTAAGCAAGTTCCCACACAGCTAGTAACTAGGAGAGGGTTTTAGAAAGTGGTAATAGTCATTGTATATGTGTGCTAAAAAAAAAAGTTGTCTGTGATATACCTAAAGCATAACTGTATTTTTTGACTCTCATTGACTTTTAAAATTTATTGAGTAATATTTACTATGCTAAATCAAAACTTTGTAAAATACTAATACTTTTGCTCACAACTAGCCAACATGCAAGCCTGTCATCACTTCATGTCAAAAACACAGTTCAGTTGCTTCAAGATTTATTGCCTTGCATTTATTTGCCTATCTCTACCAGCTTGCTGATACCTATTCTTCTCAGCATCACTGGAAGAAATTTAGAGTAGTATTAAATGTCAAGGTAATAATGATAGTTTTATCTGGATTAATCCTATTGTGGAGAGTCTTCTTCATGCACATACATTTACACAATTAAATGTCCTGAGTTGTGTGTGTTTGTGTGTGTGTGTGTGTGTGATATGTATTGATACAAGCTTTCTAGAGGTCTTCTGCTGAATTTAATTTTATTTTCATTGATCAAACTACATGAAAATCCTTGTTACTTTGTATCACTGAACATCTGCCCTTTTATTTTTTGAGTCCTTTTACCCAAATGATCAAATGTTTTGCACTAGACCAAGAACACTCACTGGCCAGAATTATCTCCTGTATGGTCCATATTTGGTCCAAAAATATTTGGTACAATCCCTAGCACCACACACACACACGCACACACACACACACACACACACACACGTGACTTCATTTGAAAGCAACAAAATTTATATACAGAGAAATCAAACTGGACCACAGATATCTGAGAAATATCACTTACTTTCAAGGAAAGAGCCCAGCCTCACTGAGCAGGCATAATGTTGTTTTATATAGGACATTTAGTGATAGCTGGATTCATTTTTGGTTGTTACAAATGGAGAGGGAGTTACCACTGATAGTAGGTAGAGCCTGGTAGTACTCAACGTGGTGCAAGCACAGGGCAAGACCCCTCAATAAATATCTCTCGGAGGCTAGGCGTTAACAGTGCCAGAGTTCAGAAATCTTATCACAGAATGGCGGAGTACACTTGCAACCTCTGCAAAAGTACTGAAAGTAGCAAATAAGACAGACAGACAAGAAGCACAGCAGACAGCGTGAGTATCAGCAGCCATGCACTAGTTCTACTGCCAAGTCTCACGCAGTGACGTGATGTGTTTGGGCGGATGCTGAGTAAGCAGTGAGTTGTGTTCCAGCTCAAGACCCCTCGGGTAAGGGATCAGCAATTTCTGAACTAGCCGCCAATACTGGAGAAAACAGCAAGCTCTCTTGTCCCTCTCTCCTACTGAGCAAACAGATACACAGTAGTCATGCTGTGGTGGCCTTGACTAAGTTTTCTATGAGACTAGTGATATAAATTGCACAACATCAAAAGACAGGTAACCCTGGCACATTGCAGACTCAGCAAGAAGATCCAGGGACACTTGAGGTCCACTGGGGAAGGTCTCTCTGGACAGTCGTAAATAGGCAGTTAGGAAAAAGACTCAAATCCTATTGCTCATGCGAATTTCACATACAACCACCTCAAATTTGTTCTATATAATACTTTAATGTTCCTAAGGGGAACATTCTGTGTAAGTTGTTTCTCTGCTAAATAATTTGTCATATACTTGTGATTCCTCCCAAATATTCTTTTTGTCTCCTGCTGAACACCCTGGCCAGGCTCCCAGTCAGGTTGTTCCTTGTGTGTGGGATGCTCTCATGTCACCTGTCTTTACCTTCTGAGTGCTTTGCTCACAGACCCCTCATCAGTTAGTCCTTTGTGAACAGCCAAATAAAGCTATGCACCCACACGTGTAGCCAGCACCTCCTTACGTTAGTTACTGTTCCTCTAATTCTTATTGTGGGTTTATTTTACTATTTTGTTTCCTTACTATAATAATGAAATTTTCCATAGGTCACAGATTTTTGTTTGGTTTTGCTGTCTTAAATGCTTAATCGTTAGGTCCTAATGACCAGCATAAATATGTTGTAAAATGCATATTCATTAAATGGATAATAAGTACTTAATTTGCTTGTCATTACTTTAAAAATAGTAAGTAAACTCCTGACAGAGAGTTAAGAATAGAGAATGATTTTTTTGTTCTAATATACACAATAATAAGGATGATTGTCATTATTATTATTTGATTATCTGAGAATTTATTTTAGTGTTCACTGACAGTGTTCTAACAATGATCGTCCCTGGTGATATTTTAGGAAACTCATAAAACCTTACATTTATTTTTTGAGTTATTTGAACTTATATGGTATTTTCATGGAAATAATATGGTTGTTAATTATTATAAACAAGACACCTCTGCTTTATCATACTTTCTCAGTGTTTCTGAATCAATACCTCGTTTTTCTCCTGCCAAGCTTCAAATTATGTTTTTTCTTTCAGAGGTACATATCTATGTTCAGTAGTGTATACTATGTAATTCTTCAGCTAAATTACTCTGCATTCATTTCAGTTTAGGTTTTCATTGTAGAATTACAAGAATTAAGTTCTGGTTAAGAAAGTTAGAAAACTGTCTGACCATTCTTCATGAGGTCACGAGCTGGGGCTTTACTCTCATCATATAATTTGTTTATTAGGCCCTACAGTCTTTTGTTCAGTGATATTTGACCCTTTATTCACAGTAAAGAAGCAAGACTTACATTTCCCTTCTGTTGAGACTTTTCTATTCCAATAATTTTATATATAAGTTAGAGTTAAAATTAAGATGTTATTAAAATTTTCAAAAACAATATGTTATACAAAAACCCTACAAAATTCACCAAAGTACAAATAGTTTGAACTGAATGTAAAGCATGTTCAGTATATGTTATTTTGTAGATTTAATTTTTCTTTTCCAGTTCTTATTTTTCTTTGTCTCTCTGGAATGTTTAGAAGACATGTATATATGCTCGATTCTTCCTATGTCTTTCAGCACATTCTGATATCTAGCTTCAATTTTAGAGCTGGAATGTTTTCTGTTCTTTTCTGTTGACTTTGACTTATCTTTTCTTAAAGGGTTTTCGTTGTCCTGATTTCAGAGTGGAATTTTCATTTTCTGAAAAAGTATTTCTTCTCTTTCCTCTAATCCTAGATATCCAACTTGAATACAGAGTGATGGTCACATTGGAACATAATTCAAATATCCAGGCCTATTATGTTGACTGCTAAATAAACTGCTTTAATTTTCTGGGTTTATGTTACATTTAAAAGTTGAACTATAAGTTTTTTTTCTTTCATTTGCCCCTAAAGCACTGAATTTATAACAGGGTTTCTGCCTACTTTTAGTACTATATGTCCCCTTGACTCATGGCTTCAGTTTTGTGCGAACCAATGAGGGTTCACTATGGACCAATGAAGTTGTGAATACATGTGTTTTCCTAGATATTTACTGTTAAAGACACAACCTCCTTTATCACATGTACTTCAACGTGTTTTTTCGTACTCTTTTTTCTTTGAGTATTTTTTTGGTTCTAAAACAAGTAAAATTTTGTTGTCGGTTGGTAAATATCACAATGATGGTCACATAAAATGGTGCATTTGTTCTTTGCCATGGCCATTATAAGTATAATGAGGATTTTCAACCTCTGTCTTTGAAACTCAACTTGGAATTTAATTATCAGTATCATTAAACAGGATGCTACTGCATTTTACGTTGTATATTCTATATTGTATAAGGTATAATTATATATAGGGAGGAGAGAGAGAAAAGGAGAGAGCAAGAGAGGGAGAAGAGAAAAGAGACAGAAACAAATTTATTTTACAGAATTGAATCATATGTTGTGGAAGCAGATTTATATTAAGTTGAATGAAAGTTATTAATTGAAATTATGCAGTTGTTTAAATGTTTAGATTACCAAGTATAAAAACACAAAACATTTAAAAATACAGCTAATAAAAAAGTCACTTTCTATGAAATTAAATTGCTCAAGTGACTGCTAATACAGTTGACTTTTCATCTAATATCAAACAGATTGAATGAATTCCTATTGATATTATAGGGTTCAAAGTGTTTTATTTTTATAAATTGTAACCTAATTTATATGACTGAAAGAAATATCCAAAAATATCTATGATATTTTGTGTTCAAGAAAGTGAGACAATTAGTTTTATTTATTCATTTGTTTGTTTAGAGACAGTGTCTTGCTATGCAGTTCAGGCTGGCCTTGAACTCACTTTGTGGCCCAAGCTGGCCTTGAACTTGCAACAATTTTCTTGCCTGAGCCTTCCAAGTGCTGAGATTATAGGTGTGCACCATCAGGCCTGGCAAGGCAATTAGTTCTGTTATTCCTTTGTAAGCAGGAAGAATAATAATGTGTTGATGGAAATGACTTTGTTCCCATTCACAAGGTGTTTTATATTATCCAAAAGATTTAGTAGAATACAGTAAGATAAAGTACATAGTCACTGAATATTCCTGGGACCTCTCTTAGTAGAAAGCTACTTGGCCATCTATCATATATTTTTCAATGTTTAAAGAGTATAGTTTCCACCATTTTAATACACCACAATGGGGTTAAGTTTTGACACACGAATCAAAACTTACTGGGGAGATTATTCAAATAATATCCAAAATATAGCAGAGATGTCATTGCAGTTTGTTCTGAAGAAGCTCTTCAAGGATGCATTACCGAAAATAGTTGTAGAATATAGTCTTTCTCCAGTGCAAACAGTAGCTCTGTTTGCCGTCCGTGATACTAGAGCTAGGCTTCCTACACTCAGGATGCTTCTGGAATGCACTCATTGTTAAAGCATCAATATTCACCTTTCCCAGTTGCCCCCCGAGGACCTTTGGAGGAAAGACAACTGAGAATTATTTGTGCCTTGAGTATAAAAGTTTTTGTATGCTAGATATATCTTTGTGTCTTCAGTTAGCATCCATGAAATAAAAACAGACAAGCTTGTTAGCTTGAAAGCAAGAAAAAGTCTCATTTCTTTATTATTCTTGACACCTTTCATTTTAATTTTCACTTTGGATTTCTGCATTGGTAACTATAATACATACTGTGGTTCCTTGTTTATTCTTACTAATGTTCATTGTGTCAAAGATAAAATATCTGAATGACATAGAAAGAAGGTCAGTGTTCACCTGCCCCTTGAAAATGACAACATACGTTTGATAATAAAAGAAAATAATCATTTTAAAGATGGTTTCTTTTATTTAGAAAATAAAACCTTTTTGTGTACTGTATATATTTATATCTTTGAATCAACAACAGGATAGTTTTTCTTGATTGAGGGATGCTTGGATATTCACCAGTCCTGACCTAATTACTGAGGAGAGTCCTGAAATGAAAATGAGCATGAGACCATGAATTTCAGCTGGTCGTTAGAGACAGACTATAAAAAAACTATAGTTTGTAGTCAAAATTCCTCAAACCCCATGAGCTGACAAGTTCTGCAGCAAACTTTACTGTCATAGTATTAATTAAATCAGCATCATTCAAGGCAGTACACAATGAGCTGTGATGCCTGCGGCCATATTGAAATGCACAGAAGAGAGTTTGCACTAATTGAACTGAAAGACTAGAAGACTTGAGAGTTGTCCGAGTGCAACCCCAAAGCTGAGTAAAGAATGGCAAGGATATCTGGACTGCAGGTATGCCCACATGCATGGTGTAAGGCTAGCTATTTAAGGAAAGTTACTTAATACCTTCCACTCTTGCAAACACTTTTGCCCCAATTCAGAAAGCTAATGTTCATGCTAAGGTTAGATTACCCAGAGAAAGTTGAAAACTTTGGGCACTATATTTCTATAATGGCACTTGAACAGTTATTCTGAAATTACTACAAAATACTCACAAAAAACTATAAAAATTTTAATTTTGCTTAAAATTAATATACTAATCTTAAATATTCACATAATACATGAAAGATCTATTTCTGATCTGAAGTTTGGAGATAAGTGTCCAATTTCTTTACTTCCCATGAAAAATATAGACATAATATTTTTGTAGTTAATGTTTTTCTGGTTCTGGATTCAAAAATTAAAGTTTCACGTGTTAGTAAGTATTCTGTACCTGAACTATGATTCTATCCCTAAAATATAATTTTATTCTTAAAAAAAAATTTAAGAGAATCATTATCAACTAGAATTCTTTTCCTAAGAGCTATAAACATATTGCAAGTTCTTGCCTATTCATAAGAAAATGAGTATTTTTGAAAGCTAGGGAATATTTTAACCAGATTTAAAAAAAGACCAATTAGAATCTTTGCTTACTCTTAGTTTTGTAATGATTGTATTAACATAGTAATGAATGTGGATTTCCTAATGCAGACCACTTGAACTCTTGTCAAATTTTACAAAGCAGTCTTGTCTAATGAAGTTTTAATATCAAGCACCTTTTTATGCTTTTGAAAAGTCATGTGTATCCTTGAGTCAGTGATTAGAATCTCCATGGCAACTTACACTTGTTTGTTAAATTCCACAAATCATCCTATGTCTCTGATAAATAAACTCTTTGTTCCTAAATTTGTTATTAATCAATCTCAGACAGACCCAACCCAGACCCTTGTAAATAAAATATCAAATGTACATAAGACCAATACTCTATAATCTTAGTATTTGAAGTCATAAATTCATTGAAAGAAGAGAACAAATAATGTGGAAGCAGAATGATTTTTCTATCAAGGTGTATTTGTTGAGTAAGGGTTTTTTCCTAAGTTTTTCTGTGAGAAAAAAAAAACCTACTGAATTAAATATAGATAAAAAAATTTCCAATTTGCATGTAGATTCTTTTATCAGGATTTTTTGAGACTTAAGCTTTGTATTCAGCCATATTATTCTTAACAAGAAATGAAGCACAAACAAAAAAAGCAAGATAAAAACACTGTAAGTTATTAGTATCTTAATAGACCAGAAAACTAGCTAATGGGAGACTGAAAATAAAGATACTCTTTGTATAGTAATATTTATATAAAATTTACAGTATTCCAATAATTATTTTATGAAAACCACATGTATTTATGCACTTAATCTTCGAAAAAACCTATGGAACTCTCCCTCTCTCTCTCTCTCTCTCTCTCTCTCTATATATATATATATATATATATGTTTGTGTGTGTGTGTGTGTGTGTGTGTGTGTGTGTGTGTATTAAAGAGTAAAATAGAAGATAGACAAACGGGAAGTTGAAAGAAGTTAAAAAATTTCCCAAATTGCCTATTCTGTTGTTTCAGAAATATTTTAATATATATGCTAATTTGTTTCATTTATACTTCTACTTTCTCTTAGCTCATAGAAACAGAAGGCAGTGTGCTATTGTCTGTTTCTTCTTTGTAAGAGAGAATTCTTTTGTCTGTGCCTTATATTCTGAGTAACTGCTTTAGAGATAATGACACGTGGTGTATGCATTATTATTCTTTTACCATGTTGTTATGAAATTTTGCTTTGTTTTTTCATAAAATAAGTGTGAGTTACACATTATCATTATGTTTATTTTACAGATAAGGAAACTAAGGAGGGCAAAGACTAAATGACTTTTTCAGTTTGTAAGTTATACAGTGAGAGGCAGTGTGATCCGAAATATTGTGATCTCATTCACTACTTAATTGCACTGTTCAAGCATTTCAATTTTCTAAAACAAAATAAATCAACTAGGGGCAAATTACTTTGAAATTCTGCTTCCTTAGAATTTCGTTCTATATTTTCTAGTTATTGGCGAATGATTCTGCATATATTATTTCTAGTTGACATTAGTCACTGGTAAAAAATGCAAGTAAACACTGGGTAAACATCATAAAGGATAAGTTATATTCCTGTCTAACGGCATCCATGAGGAAAAGAGTCAGAATACATAATTTTAAAAATCTAGATAAACTAATGAAAAGTTCTCTGAATTGGAGCCACAGTATTCTAGGTGGCATTGTAAGTGCTTTACCCACAGTAGCTAATTTATTTCTTGCTATCACTGTAATGATAAAGGCTATTATCTTCACTTTATAATGAAAAATTAAGGACCAGAATGAACGAGTTGTTTACCCAAATGTCAAAAGTAAAATTTCCATCTAGAACACTATTGTAACTTTGTATATGAAATAAGGAAGTCTCAAATAATACCTGAAGAGAAGTTCTAAAAATAGGAAGGTTATACACCTTGAAATCTTTCTGTGCTGGAATAGTTTTCAAATGTAATACAATTTTTGAAAACCAACTAAGAAGATAAAAATCAGCTATAGATTTGATCTTATCCAAAAGTCCGAGGAGCAATAAAAATTATCAGCTATAGACTATGAAACATAGAAGAGTAAATAGCTATTCTCTTTTCATTACACCAGAATAGGAAAGTGCTCAGTAAAATTAAGTGTCAATAAAGTAAAGACAAAATTAAACTTTTCTAACTACAGGCACAATTAACCTGTGAAAATTTCTCATATTGGGTGGTAATGAAGCAGATAGCTTAGTGAAATTGAGAACATATCTGATTCACTATAATGGGATTTTTAGTTAGAGCAAATCACAGTTTGTATTAGTCATCCCAAGTCAGGGCACATGTAGATTAGCAGAAAGGGTCACAAAAGAAAATTTTCTTTTTCCGCCAGGGCCCTCAGAGATATAATTAGAGGACTTGATAATAACAAATATTTCTTACACCTTCATCTGAGGCGCAAGTAGATTTCTCAGTAATGTGTGACTCCATGATTTTTTGTACTGTAAAGTACTACTTCCTATGCTTCGTACATTTCTACACCTCCTTGGTTCTGAAAGATAGCAAAGAGTTTGCATCATAAAATAGATGTATAAAACTATCTTTATGATGCTGGTAGTTTTGGGTATCATTTATAAAAATGATAGAAAGTGAGGACAGGATCTGCAGAAACTCATCATAGAAACAGTGTAGTTTTGAAGGTTTCTACATGTGGGGGTCATATGACTTGGATTCTTATCTCCATTTTACTGCTCCTTGATTAAATATATTTTAGACAAAAGCCTTCACTTTGAAGTGTTGCAGTTTCCCCTTTTGTAAAATAAAGGATTAGAATAAGAAGAAGTCATAAGCATATATACATATGCTTTGATTTATCATTACCTGTATTTTCAAGAAGCCTGTAATAGGCTTCTTTTTAAAATAAGTCTAAAATATACATAAGTATTGCAGTCATTTGAGTTTCATGGTTCATGCAGCTCTATGATGAAAGCCTCTTCTACGTTTTCAAATATGTGCTCCTGATGGATCTGTTCATTTCTTGCTAAGAGGTCATTCTTATTAGTATGATTATTCAGGTTACATATTACAACCTGCAACTGCTGTCTTAGTATTAGAATTTTCTTCCAAACAGCCTGTGTTACTGTATGTTTCACTCCTATTTCCCTTCTCCTCCACATCAGTTACATTTTCCTGTTTTTCTTCAGATTGTTCTTTCAATTATGGTATAGTGATATTCAGTTAAAATATGATTAATTTGTAAACTTTTGTGCATATGAAAGCAATGAATGTAAAGACAAGACAGTCCATCATTCATACAAGGGGTTATTCAAAATAAAGTTGAAAAATATTCTATCAATAATGATAGTTGCAAAAATTATACCATAAAAATGCATGTATCACAATCTATGATTTTTTTTAAATTAAGTTCTTTGTTAAGTAAAACATAAGAAGTGGACACTAACTTTACTATAATTATACACTTAGTTTATTTCTTATTTGTTTC
>RJWT010030372.1:0-14674 GCA_004365215.1 Cuniculus paca | reverse complement strand
AGGCAGGAGGATCGTTGAGAGTTTGAGACCAGCCTGGGCTACAAAGTGAGCTCGAGGCCAGCCTGAACTGCAAAGTGAGACCCTGTCTCAAAAAGACAAAAAAAAAAAAAGAATATTCAAATAGAAAATTTTAAAAACCCTGAATATTTCTTAAATTGTTTATGAATCAAAAGAATGCTATTAGGCCATTTTGATCCAGTCTAGCATTCAGACTGAGGAAGGCATCAAAGAATTCAGTTTGTCTTCTCAAATATCAAAGAAAAAAACTCACGTTTACTTAAAATATCCATTGAATTTTCAGAGAGTCATCATGATTATTCTCCAAAAATATTTTCTAATGCCAATTATATCCCAGCAGTTATTGTTTTGCTGCTAATATTATTATTATTATTCCATATATTCTGACTGGTGATAATGTCTATATATTTCCCTCCATTACAGATTAAAAAAACAAGCTGCTCTCAAGGGCTCTGGTATATTGCCTAGTGCCTAAAACAGTGAACTACTGAATTGGTTTCTTCCTGTGTAGGTGCTTGAGAGGTAGATATTTTTGTTGCTTATTTCTGGAGTGTTGAAAAGAAAAGGTCACTCTTAGAAAACTTGCCTAAAGAATCCCTTTAGAAATCTATTTAACTGGATGATCTGCAACAAATCCTCTTAAAATTTTTATCTGAGCTTTTGTTACTATCCCAAGATTCAGCTCTAGATGTATAAAGTTTCTGCAGATCAATGAGTATTAGTAGGTACTAGTATGTTAGAGAAATTCCCAAAAGAAAATTAAGTTCAGTTTTTCTTAGTAATTTCCCTAGTTAAGGATAAAGGACTGACAGAAAGCAGTTTTGTCATAGTTGGTGAAAAAGATGTGAAGTATTGCACACTCGGAGAACATATCTAACACCTTATAAAGAATTTGCAAAAACATAAAAGCTCGCTGATCACTGTTACATTTTTATTGGAAACACTAAAAGTACAAGAATAAATCTTTATTTCTGCTGGAAAGAAAAAGTCCTTTATTGAAGGCTTAATAAACTGCATGAGTCCATGTCTAAAGTATTTAGCACTGCATCAGTTATGACATCATCATCACCATTACCATCATCATGGTGTCTTATTTAATGAGGATCTACCTCTTCAGCAGAGTTCTGAGTATTTTACATGTGGCAACGTTTTTAAATCCTTACCCCCCCAAAAAAAAACCTTTGAAGTAAATACTCTCATTTACTCCTTTTTATATTAATGTGCTTCCTATTACTACAACAAAAATTTGAGAATAACAACTCAAAGGATGAAACATTAATTTGGGCTCACAGTTGCAGAGATTTTAGTCCATGGTCATCTGGCTCCATCACTATGAGTCTGTGTTGAAGTAAAACATCATGTTGGAGAGGGGATTTCAGAGAAAATCAGTTGGCCTTTTGGAAGTCAGTAAGCAAAATGCAAAATAAGAAAAAGAGAGTGAGACAGAGACAGACAGAGACAGAATAAATACTGGAAGATTTCATCCTTGTTCCCCTACCCCCAGGGAATGGTACCTATCCATTCAGGGTGCATCTCTCCCATCAATTTTCTGTCTCACTTGTGAATCTTTCTTGATCACAACACACCCAGAAGTGTGCTTATTAATTTCCTAGGCATTTCTCAGTCCAATCAAGTTGACAATCATGATTAACTATATCCCCAGTTTGAAGACTATGTTCATAAATATAGTTACAATTAAATACTTAAGTAGATGATAGATAGCTAAATTGACAAATCAATATTAGAAATCTAAATAAATATTAGATAGAGAAATTGAAAGTAAACTATCTCAAGGATATCAAGTCATAGAACTTTTTAGAATGCCAAACATCATATGTAAGAGCTTCTGGCCATAGATATTACTTATACAAAGGAACTGAGTTTTCATGATATGTAGAGTGGCATAGTATACAATAGGGAAGAGCTAATAATAGCCACTCTCCTGTGAAGTAATTTCTCCCACTTCTACTACCACACTCCATCAGCTCTACTCCGCTAGAGTCTCAGGACACAACACTAAGGGTAAAAAACTACTTGGGCTTAGAAGACATTTGAGTTTCAAAATTAACTCCTGTGTTGATTCTCAGAAAGAGCTATCACTACAATTTGATGTCATGGAACATATATTTTCTTAGAATACGATAGTATCTGAGTTAAATATAAAAAACTCAAACAATTTTAACATATTGCTACCATATGTCAAAAAGCATGTTCTTATGTTCTTATATAAAAATGTAATACAAACCCAATGGAAAAAATTAAATGGCAGTAAATGGATTAAACTGTCAATATCCACATTATATACAACGTGCTCAGCTAGTGACTATAAAAATGTTCTCGAATTAAGTATTGATAGGTGCATTCAGGGATAAAATGAGTTGAAATATCCAGTTGAATGACCATGTCACAAAGTACCACATGACAAATGGCAAAGTGTAAAAAGACTTGACTTTCTTAGCTGATGGTTTCCTCTCATTAGATTAACAAAGCAGTGATGTATTTGCTATTTTAAACCTCACTATGACCAGTGATGACATGAATCACAACGATCAGGGGGAATGTGACTACTATGAGTGTAAAGACTGAAAAGCAAAAGGAATCCAGAAGCATTCTTGGTTTGGTAGAAAATGTTGGGACTAGGACTTGATGTGACTTTGTGATGTATGCTAGTTGTTTTACCAGGTTGTAAATCCCCTTTCTTTAATGCTATTTTTATTATAGTCAGTGTAGTCACGTAGAAAAACCATACCAGGAATTTTGCATGACTGTCTTGCTTTGAGTCTCAAGTATCTATCCTGTCTCGTCAATGTAGATCATCCATTATGTTTATTTTGAAAAACCTGTTTAACTTTAGTAGCTAGTAAAAGCAAGAGGACAAGCTAGTAGTCTCTCTCATACTAAGCAACCAACAAATCACATAACCTCTTCAAGTGTGTAGTTTATGCTAAGAAACTACTCTAGCTAAAAATATTATTTGATTACTCTCCACCTTTCTTTTTTTAACCGAGTAATAGTTCTTTTAACTTTTCCTCATTTAAATGACTTAAACATATAAATGAAATATTAGACTTGTAAATATATTTTTTCTTCCAACCCTAAGGTTTATATTGAACCAAAGTTAATTATTTGGCCCCTAAATACTTTTAGATGGCATCATTTGTCCCTAATGCCTGAGTTTTCCTCTTCAGTCACACAGCTGGAGTGGAACATGGAACGTTCATGGAGCACGTCTCTCTGGGTGAACATTCTAAAAGAAAATCACAACTAGTAGGCAAAAAGCCATTTCCTCTAGTCAGGCTGTGGTTATCTTGATCTAGCATGACAAATTGGTGTTCCCAGAGTGCCTGAAAAGTAATCAGACTGTGACAAATGGTTTACTTAGAGCAATTTGTTTCCATTTTACTGAAAATTTCCACAGTCTTTAAAAAAAAAAAATATATATATATATATATATATAGTATTTGAGCGAACCATTTTAAATGTCCAGAGCTAGAATCTAGGATCATTGTACTAACAGAAGCTGTCTTCTTGGGTCATGGCTTACTAGAAGGAAGTCACACCACAGCCCGCTGATGACAGGATGCAGTGACCCTGAGGCATGACTTCACAGCTCCACTCAGAAAATTTACTAAGTAGAGCACTTTAGGATTCTGTTTACATCCCAAGCTAAAGGTCAATGGTTATTTAGTTTGATATAATTTATCTTCTTTAAGTTTCTACCTCAAACTTGCAAAATCCTATCTTGCTTCAGGGAATGAATGTCCATTTAAGTTTGCATTCTCTATAGCCTGATCCCTCGTTTGTTTGGAATGGTATTGGCATATCTCTGCCTCCCTCTGCTGATCTTTGATCATATTCTCCTTTCTTCTGCACAGACTCACAAATCTGTTCTCCTGTAGCCCAACTGAGCTGCCTTCTGCTCAGTGCTACCTTCTGTCTCTTTCTCACTATGACAATTTGATAGATAGAGAACCTTCAAGAGATGCCTTCCACGTTTCTCGTGAAGAAACTTCCATTTTCATGCATTCTTTCATGCAGAAGATAGAGTCCAGCCCTGGGATGGGCAAGGTGTAGTAAGAGGTAGCACCGGGCTACAGCGACAGGTAAAGTGATGTCATCCATTTCAGCCTATAAGGTCAGTTTTATTCTCCTTCTTATGCAAGTAAAGGAGACTAAGAAAGAGGAAACAAATTATAAGGGAAGTATGTGTGAAGTCCGCTTCCTATCCATTTTCACAAGCTCGTGACTACATTTTTCTGTCAATTCAGAGGTAGACAGGTATTTGTCTGCTTCCATTGACCAGCATCAAGAGCTAACAAAATATACACAAAAACATGTGGAAGAAATATCAGCATGTTAACAGAAAAACAGTGAATTACATAAATAATTAATTAAAAATAAAAGAGATGAATCTTGAAAGCCATTATACCCTAAAATTTCAGTTCACACACACTTAAAGCCACTTGCATTACTCCACACATACTTGCTACTTTTATTTTTCATTACTTCTTCAACTTTATTGTTTCTTTTCACCTAAATATATGATGAAAAAGAAATATAAGCTAAAACACTGATGATTTTTATTTTATATATCATCAAAGGTCTAGTTATTGTGTTTACACTGTAATTTCCATGCCAGTAGCATTTTTCAAATAATTATTAGAAATTCTTTGAAATTGATATTATAGCATTTGAATTAATTAAAAATTCAATGAATCTCCCCGTGTTATGCTTTATTTTGGAGTTTTTTCCTCTAACTATTTTGTTTCCCTCTTAATGTATTTATTAGACAATACATGTTATTTTTCTTATGTTCATTACGTTCAGATTTTAAGAATGGTCTTTGAGATACATACAACAACTTTGTCCACATACACACACAAAAAAGACTACTTGATTTATTTTCATAATAATAAAATTTTACATTTCTCTCCTTTTCAATGAAGGGAGAATCAGATACAAATGTTTCACACAGATCTCAGGGTAAAAAAAACCTATGGTCTATTTAGTCACAAGCCCATGCTCTAATACCATTGCTAGTTTGATTACATTTCCATTTTTCCTAGGTTTAAAACTAATCTACAAGTCTAAAAAAATAAAGTCATGTTTGTTGTTCACAGAAACTAATAATTACTCACACAAACTGATAAATGAATAAGAAAGGTATACAAATGATTTTTATAACCTACCATAACTTCAAATTTTGCCTTTTATGTGTGTGTTGGTGGTACCAGGGATTGAACCCAAAATATGTGCTGAGCTAAGTGGCCAGACCTGTTTGTTTGTTTGTTTGTTTGTTTGCTTCTTTAAAAGAGCATCTTTCAAAATTGCTGAGTTGTTCTGCCTCAACTTCCCAGAAAGCTGGGGGTATAGGCATCACTACGGCTACGCTAGCTTCCTTACTGACTTTGTAGTATCAGATGTGGACTTTGTATTTATCAACAGGAAACATATTCATGAGCTGTTTTCATTTATACCTTCTAATCAGTTAACCTTTGTGCTATATTTCATGATGCATTTTGGAAGAATTTTTTACTTTTTAGAAAATCTGTAAGAATCTGTTTTTGTTCAAGCTTGTTTTCCCAACATGATTTTGTCATCAAACCCAGTATCAAGGTATCTTAGTCCATTTTTTGCCTCTCTTTCTGCATACCACAGACTGGGGAATCTATAATGAAGAAGAGGCTCTTGACTTATAGTCCTGAAGAGTAGGGAGTCCTATGTCCTCATGCAGCAACCACGATGGTAGTAAATGCACCTACACTGTCTTCACTCTCATGATTAGCTACTAGCCCAAATTCAGGGTGCTTTGATCACTTATCCTCTCACTGAGCATCAAGTCACATAATTGTCTTCTCCAGTCTAGTTTCCCATTTCACAACTGGCTTTCTCCTATGTAACGGTGCCTGCTAGAGCCCATAGGCACTTACCACGTTGCTCTGTATCCATAATCTCTTCACAGAAGACTCCTGCCACCTATTTATTTACATATTTGGAATCTGAATCTTCTCAGAAAGTAGCTCTTTTCTTGTAGCCCAGTTACTTATAAGTTCTTTATTATTCTGCATCCAAAGAACACGATGGCTTAGAGAGAGGTAGCACTGATGATTTTTTCAGTTGCTAAGTATTTTTTTTATCCTAGAGCAAAAATTCATTTACACTTTAGTTTTAATGGTTTGCACTAGTGTCCTCCTCTTTAAGGTGCTTTACTTTTGCCACTCACATTAGACCCTGAGATGTGACTCTCAGTCTTTGTTACTTCTGGAGTGAAATCAGTAATCATCAGGTGGAAATTTCAACATGTAGATGACTTTCCAAAAAATAACCTCAAAATGATTCGACATAAATGTTACCGTCCCATCCCCATTTCAGCACTCTGAGAAATACTGTGGACTTCGTCTCTCAAGTTCGTTTGCATAAATCCTAAAATTCAGACCATCATCCTATTACCAATTCTCTTGCTCTTTGGGGTCTTTCACTCCTGCTTTTTTTTTCTATTCATGGAAAATTCTAGATTCCCTTTCCTGTCATTTACAGTATATCACCCATCTTATAGCTCCATTTTATTTTGCTTGACACCTTGGTAGCTCATTTTAACAATTTATTTTTTACTACTATCCCAACACTTCCCATTGCTTTACCTCTCATGAAAGCTTTCTGATCATCTGTCTTTTATCAGTCCAACCAGCCATCTCATTATTTGTTATGCCCAGACTTCTAAATTCTGTTAGAAATAATAAAGCAATTGTTTGTCTCTGTGCCAGCTCTGTGGGCTCCAGATGGGTTTTCAACCAAGCTCAGCAATTCTTTTTCAAGTCCCTGGTTCTGTGCTCTCTCCAGTTTTCCATATTTGCCATTTCTAAACAAAACTAATAACTATGTGCTTCCCCTTCCACTGCTCTTTTTCTCATTGTCAAGCAGCCACGCTGGCTCTTAATTGAGACATTTTCAGGCTATTTTGTATTGTACTTCCTTAATTTCACACATTCACATTCACAAATGTGATATTATCTTATTTTAGGTATATTAGTTTTGATCTTTTCTCCTTTTATTTCTATATTCTACTCCA
This sequence comes from Cuniculus paca, assembly GCA_004365215.1. Classification (NCBI taxonomy): domain Eukaryota; kingdom Metazoa; phylum Chordata; class Mammalia; order Rodentia; family Cuniculidae; genus Cuniculus; species Cuniculus paca. Next base: position 7,587 of record RJWT010030372.1, on the reverse strand, counting down.
ACCTTGATGACTGGCAATTTTTTTGTCTCTTTCCTCAAGAGTGATTTTAATTAAGGTGTTAAATAAGTTGCCTTTCTTTCTTATCTTTTTTTAAAATTTTTGTTGGTACATGTTTGCAATATCAAATGATCACACTCATCGTGATGAGTTGGTACGTGTACATAACACAGCTCAGCTCTTTTTATGTCCCCTTCCTCTTCCTGCCACTCCAGTCCTCTATTTCTTTGTCCTTTTAATTTTTAATATTGAGATATGTGAAGAGATAATGGTAAATATTTTTAAAAGTCATGTTATGGTTTTCGTGTAGATGTTTTCCCAAAGCCTCTGGAAGTCATGGTAGGGGACAGGTTTTTTCAGAGGTAGCCGAACCTACAGTTTTGTATGGATTCATGGTTAAGTGCTGGGATTAAGGGTGCTGGTATTAAGGGTGATTGCTGAATCAATCCACTGATTGGATTGGCACTGCCCCAATCCCAGCAGTCTGGATAAGACAAAAGGACTATAAAGTGGCTTCTCTCCTCCTTGCTTGCTGCTTTTGCTGTCTTCTACCACCATGAATGGCTGCCCCTCTGCTATGTGCTACCCTGCCTTGGAGCCAGTTGACATGGACTGAAACCTCCACAAACTGCAAGCTAAATAAACCTTTCCTCCCTTAACCTGAGGGTGTTGTGTATTTTGTCTCAGCTATGAGAGAAAAGTAACTAAGACAAGCCACAGTGGCTTTCCCAACTTAAGAGAAAAAGAGGGATATTTTTATAGCTAATGAAACATCTTTCATAAATGAAGGAAAAGATATTATCACAGAAAATAAAACTTGAGAGACTTTGGCATCAAAAGACCTGTCCTTCAATAAAGTTCAAAGGTTACACAAAAACAACCCCAAATGGAAGCACAGAGCTACAAGAAAGAACAAAGAGCATCAAAAGGATCAACTTGGTATTGGAATATAATTAACAACTGCTTAAAACAACAGCAGCAACGAAAGGGACTCATGGTATTTGTAACATCCACACAAAAATACGACAACACTACAATAAGCCAGAAAATGTTAAATGAGTTAAACTTCTAAATTTCTACATCAGTCAAAAAGAATAAAAGTACTCATTTCTTGGAAATTATAGTCAATTAAGAATAATGTAATTTCTGGGGAAACCACTAAAAGAAAATACAAAATTTAGTTTTCACTAAAAGACTAGTGTGGAGACTATGAGTAATACAAAAAAAGGATTAGAAAATAAATAAAATTTTATTGTTAGACTTAAATGATTTAGTGACATTGGGATGACTAAGGATTCCAATTAGAAGACTGGAAAATAAAGCAATATCTAATCAAGGTAGAAAAATAGGTTATTCCAAAGTGCACCCTTTGACGTAAGGTCATTTCATACTGAACGCAAATGGGAAGCCAGTACTGTAAGTAGAAAGATCTCCGCTCTCCTCTTGTTTTCCTAAAACAAGGATTTAAACTTACAAAAGTGTTTCTCCTCCCCTTTCTACCAAGGTGAAAAGTTAATCACCAGAGACACCAGTCTGGAGTTGACACCACAGAAATCTACAAAATGAACTCCTATACCAGTACTATTATTTATTCATATATTTGCCTTCTCATAATTTCTACTTCCTTGAGACTCAAGATCTTTTTCCTTTGCCATGTGACTTCTCTCTCTCTCTTTCTTTCTCTCTCTCTCTTTTTTTTTTTGGTGGTCCTGGGGATTGAACTACTGAGCTACATCCCCAGTTCCAACTTCTTTAAATATATATTTTTCTTTGTTACAGATGCTGTATGCTTGAGAGCTAAAGCACCTCTTGATGATTTATACATTCCCCTGGTTTATCTCCTGTGGACATAGGTGACATATAAGTTAATAAACTTCTGTTTTTCTCCCATCATTCTATCTTTATATAGCTGTTCATCTATCTTTTGTTACAGCATTCTTAGTTAAAACTTAAAAAAGCAGAAGAAAAATTACTTTTTCTCTCTATATCAACTCTGGTTTTTTTTTACAAGATCCAATTTGAAACAGCCAAGTATAAATACTGAAAAAAAGAAAAACAAAACGTGTATACGAGAGGAATGTAGTCTACCTACTGGCAAATAACATTTAAGAAGCATATTAAAGATACAGGGGAATTTCTCAAAATTACTAAAGAGAATTCAATACAACATAATATTTTTAGTATTTATTCTAACAAATGACTAACCAAGTGGCTTTAAAATACATAACAACCCACATGTCCATTTGTAGTAGGATAATTACAGAAATCGTGGCATAGTTACATAACAAAAGAAAAAATAGAGAAAAATTATTAGGTTTCTGCTATAAAACATAAAGTACACTGACATAATAAAACAATCATCAAAGTTCATAGGTGTGAGGTTTTTCACTCAAGGCTCAAAAAAACAAGCAAAGCCAGTGTGCAGTGATACAAGCTGGAATGCTAGTAATCTTTGGGGAGGAGAAGTTATACTTGCATGTGGTTACTGGTTGAACTTTGAGGTTGTTGCTAATATTTTTCTCTTGATCCAGAATATGGTCATATATGTGCATTCTCATTTTTTAAAATGCCCATTCTACTTAAATCTAAAGTTGGAATTGGGGTTGACAAGAAGATACTTGATGTTGCTATCATGCGTTAATAAGTGTGATCCAGAATTGCAGTGTCTGTGGGTTCATGTCTTTTCTGATTGTACTGTTTCAGCGTCAGGTATTCATGGTTTGCCATTGTATCAAACTCTGGAGAAATGAATGAATTAGAAAATAAAACAATATAAAATAAAAACCTCCAAGTGGTATTTCCTGGCCTCTACTGCAACCATAATGGAAGAGTAGATATAAAAGAAATTCTATAGGTCTGGCCGACAGAGGAAAAAATATTCTGTTTGACGTCTTCAATGTAATCGAGTTCGCTTTTACTGAGTGTAATGTCATAGTTTTCAGTTTTACTGTGCACCAAGCAAACATAGGCCAAAAAAATGGTCTAACAGCTCTTATCGTCAATACCAACATCAGATATGTAATCCAACAGGCAAAACACCTAGGAAGCATTGAATGGTAATAAGATGACCTTCATACATCTAGTTCCCTTGAAATAATGCTCAGCAGCCCAATGGTTTGACTAGCATCAAAAGAAAAGTGGAATGTGTTATAAAATTTGATTTTTAAAAAACCAAGAATAATTGCCCGTAGTTTTAAATGTTTATGGAGTCGTTAAACTGTGTACCTCAGTTTTCTACATTGTCATTTACTTCTGCCCAGTACCAACCTCAGGCCACACTCAGGTTTTAAGCATCCTAAAGATAGATTGAAGTCCACAAAGTATTAGGAGAAAAAATAACTGTTACTGAAACCTGCAATGGGAGGCAAAGAGGAAATTTATATATAACATGAATAAGAAAGTTAATTAGATTTCCTTTACACAATCTATTTTCTCCCAAATGTTCACCTTCCCTTTGGTTTTCTCATCTACCTCTACTTTTCTCTCTTTCTTTCTTTCTTTCTTTCTTTTTCTTTCTTTCTCTTTCTTTCTTTCTTTCTTTCTTTCTTTCTTTCTTTCTTTCTTTCTTTCTTGTCTTTTTGAGACAGGGTCTTGCTAAGCAGTTCAGGCTGGCCTTGGGCTCACTTTATAGCCCAGGCTGGCCTCAACCTTGCAGCAATCCTCCTGCCTCAGCCTTCTAAGTGCAGGAATTACAGGAGTGCGCTACCATGCCTGGCTGCTAATAGGAGATCTATGTGCCACACTTATCTGTATGTCAGATTCTTTTCCCATGCTTTGAAATTTTCTGCTATTATTTCTGCAAATAGTTTTTTAAAAATATTTTTTGTTTCTTGCTTTTTCATTGACACCAATTATTCTTATATTATTTTTCTTTGCATCATCTTACAGATTTTTTGTTATTTTTAAGAGATCTTTCCTTTCATGATTGCTAGCTGCTATCTTGTCTACAATGTCTGAAAGTCTGTCTTCAGTTTTATTCAAGTGGTTTTGCTAACTTTCAATGGAATTTTTAATTTCCCAGGTATCTGTTTGAGTCTGTTTCATGAATTCTATTTCTTTCCTATATCGATCATTCATAGTTTCAATCTTCTTCCTATCATCATCTATTTTTTTATCTATCTCTGCTCTAGATTTACTGAGCAATTTCTTTGTAAATATTGAGGTTTTTTTACATGAGAGATTATTTGTTACCTGATTTCCTCTGTAGCCTCATGGATTTGATTTTTCATTTTGTTTGCTATCATTTCAGAAATTTCAGGTGTGTGTCTCCAATTTCTTCTATCTCCATGTCTACTGGACTTGGTATGGGTGGGCTTGAGGTCTGAGATTGCATTTTACTTCTTTGCCTTGTCATTTTTTATTCTAAAAAAATTATCTTTTGATTCCTGTGATGATTCTTTTGAGTTTTTGTATTAGATAGCTATAGTACTGGTATCAAAGCCTCTCTAGGAAAGGTCTGCTCTTTAGGTCTTCTGTGTGTAGGAGATTCTTGGTTTGTATCTACCTTCCCAGTTAATTAAGACTGTGATGTTGGTATCTGTTTGGCTCAGTTCCCAATCCTTTGGTGTAGGGCTGTGGTTAGGTTATTACTCCAGGGCATCCCAGTATTGTTACAAAAGGGTTAAAAACTGATTACAACAGATATGACATCCTAGCTGAAGTAGTAAAATTAGCAATAGCAATAGCATCAAACACAATTTAGAAACTGACAAACTGTGGTAACTATTTGTTTTGTACTTTAAACCATAGCAACAGAGTCTGTAGTTAAATAATAGAACCAATCATAAGTTAGGAGTTTATATGGAAGGTGTTTTCCCTTGGTAGAGTGGGTTTACCCTATGGTGGGGAAATTAAGGGAGGATAGTATATAAAAGAAAGATAACTCAGAAGGAAGCAGAAGCAAAACTGGAGGACAAAGGATGATTACAAAAGGTTTGTACAATTAGAGAAGGGGAAGGAAAGAAAAAATAAAGGAGTATTTGAGGGATTTTCTGAACTCGATCTCTTAGTTTAGGGGATGAAATTAGTTTTTGGTGGCTGGAGTTCTCCCCAGCCATTTAGAAAAGATAGAAATTGAAAAGAAAAAAGAAAAGAAAAGAAAAGAAAAGAAAAGAAAAGAGAAGAGAAGAGAAGAGAAGAGAAGAGAAGAGAAGAGAAGAGAAGAGAAGAGAAAGAGGAAAGGAAAAAAGGTAGAAGAAAAGAAAAAGAAAAAAATTGAAGAAAAGGGCTGGTTACAAGTCCTGAGTTCTTCCTGAACTGGTTGTCAGCCCTGTGGAGGCCTCTGTGACCTGTCGTTGCTTTGAACCTTTTGTCCGCTAGTCTTGCCTGTCCATCCTGTGTGCCTTAGTTGGGATTCTCCTGTGTTGCTGGCGTTCCCTTTGGTCCCTGGTCCTTCCCCAGCAGTTCACCTCAGTCATCCAGTAGCAACGGAAAGGGCCGTTCTTTGGGACTTCCAGACGCAGTTTGCCTGGGACGCAGTGGAGATGGAGATGGTAGGGGCCACTCTCCTCAGCAGTGTTCACCTGGTTTCCCATCTAATCTCTATCTTTAAGGCCTTTTATTTTACTTTCGTTTTGAATCAAATGTAGTAATTGAATGTATTCTTTGGAGTTGTACTTCTCTAGTGTGATTGATACAACATCAGAAAACACTTTTTTCAAATAAAGTTCTTACTAGCTCACTTTTCCTCTTGAATGTTAAACTGAACACCAAGCCATCTCATTTCTATCACTGAAGTAATCAAACTTCTCTACTTCCCATCCTTATTTCTACTAGTTTCACATATTTGCTACAGAAAAACCTGATGTTTTAAAACAACACAGATTTATTTTTTCTAGTTCTAGAGGTAAAGTCTAAAATGAGCCTCACTGGACCGAAATCAAGACATCAAAATGATTGCTCTCCTCTTAGAGTGGGGGAGGTGCAAATACTTGGGTGCTTGGGTGTATGGACGCTCTCTGCATTCCTAACCCATAGCCCACTTCCTTCATTATCCAAGTCAGCACTGTGGCATGGTCAACTCTCTCTCTAACCTCTTTCATTGCCTGCCTTTAACTACTTACTAGTCCAATTATTTAAATACAGAATGACCAAAACTTGCATATTTTTGTTAATTTTTATCAGGTAATATAACAGGAAATATAAAAATGGCAATTTTATCTAATTTATTCAATAGTTTTTCTGTGTAATGCATCTATTAAAACATTCAACACACAGTGCTCTGTTACAATCTGTACAGTAGTATCTAGACTCTTCCAAATTCTTTTTGTATTATTGTCTTTCTTTGAACAATGCTCTTTACACTGTTGTGTTGGTCTTTCTTTTTATTCTGAGAGTGGAATAATTTTAATAAAATGTCTGCCCACTAAATGTAATGATGAGGACATCAAAGATGGACATCCTGGTTGGTGTTTTGCTATGTTGTAGTTTTCAATTATTTGGCCTATCAGACCTAATCTCAATTGCAAATGACTTTTTGTTCCCCCTTGTTTTGAATAAATAATGAACGAGTTACATATTGTTTGCTCCAGAAGGTGCATAAATACTTAAAAATATTGCTTTTTTATTACAGTATTGAATGTTGGTTGTTATGGTTTAAAAACTGGTGGTCATCTTAGCACTAGCCGAATTAAATCAGCATGGTGCTGAGTGTAGACAGCCCACCTGAGGAAAGTTACCAGCGTAAAAAGAGATGTGGCGAGGAAGAACAGAGGTGTTGTGGGTTCTCCTAAGTGCTGCTGTTTAGAACCATTGGTTCTCCTGGAGGAGCTTGTCAGGTTGGCTTCCCCAACATGAATTCGGCCATTATCATCGGAGGAGCTTAGGACCTTGTTGCTGAGAGTGGCTCTGGTTCACTTTGGGGAGCTCTGGTCCTTATGTTGAGCATCACTTCCTGGCTCCAGAGGGGAAGATGGTTGCTACTTAAACTCCAGGAGAAGTTGTCATGCTGGCTTCCTAGCCTGTACTTGACTGTTCTCATCATCACAGGAGTGCAGGACCTCATTGTCACTGAAGATGGCTGTGGTACTTTTCGGGGAACCCTGGTTCTTATTTGAGTGCTGCTTTTTGGCTCCACTATAGAACCCTCAACCTACTAGCACAGATCCTTCATCCCACTGGCATAGACTTTCTAGCTTCCACCACTGGCCTTTGGTCCTTCCCAGCACAGACTTTGGTGTTGTGGACAGATTTCCTGCACTTTCTTGTGTTTAACACTGAATAACCATCATAAATGATATTATAAATTCTGTGTCCTGATTGAAATCTTTCTCCCTGCAACCCCTGACTATAACATTAGTCAATTCTGTCAACACCACCCATAGAATTATTATAAGCATTGACTACTATTGGAATATTTTTAGTTTCCTTTCCTGTTTCAAATTCTATTATTTCTATATTATGAATAGTCAACAAAAGAGATGTCATTTTTGTCTTTCCATTTCATAACACAGATTTTTCCTCTCTGATATGCTAGTATTTCTCCCCTTTTCCATTTTTCTTTTGTCAATCTTTTGGTACATCCTTCCTATTCAGTCCCATGTCCAATTTATATTGTAAAAGAATATCACTGACTTCTGCAGAAGTCTAAAA
>RJWT010030371.1:0-14668 GCA_004365215.1 Cuniculus paca | reverse complement strand
TTGTTTGAGTTTATTGTCTGTAAATGTATGAACAACCATTTTGAAGAAAGCAAGAGACACTAGGGTAACCATTGTTAATCTCCTGTTGTTATGTTTTGAAAACCTGTATAGCTTGCAGTGTTCTGTTTTGAAATGCTATATTATGTTTGACTCTATTCTGTTTTCTTTTGCTTTGTTTTGTTCTGTTTTGTTTTGTTCTGTTCTCTTTAAAATAAAAAAAAAAAACAAAGAAAGAAAGAATCCACCAGGAAAGGCAAACAATTGGAGGGGGGGAAAGAGGGGGTAGCCAACAACAGGAGAATAACATGACAAGGATAAGTCAATACATGTCAGTTATAACCATCAATGTTAATGGTCTCAATTCACCAGTGAAAAGACACAGACTGGCAGAATGAATCAAGAAACAAGATCCTGCACTATGCTGCATACAAGAAACACATTTAATTCAAAAAGATATTCATAGACTGAAAGTCAAAGGATAGAAAACAATACTCCATGTGACAGGAACCCAGAAAAAAGCAGGGGTAGCTATTCTGTGTGAAAAGTGAATTTCAAGCCAAGACTGATTAAGAGAGATAAAGGTCACTACATCCTCATAAAGGGAACAATCCAAGAGGAAGAGATAACAATCATAATATATATGCAACAAATACCAGTGCACACAACTATATAAAACAATTACTAATGGACATGAAAAATCAAATAAGCCCTAATACAATTGTATTGGGAGACCTCAATACCTCACTGTCACAAAAAGACAGATCAACTAGACAAAAAAATCAATGAAATATTAGAACTAATTCAAACTTTTGAACAAGTGGACCTAGTGGATGTCTAGAGTGTTCCACCCCACAACATCTGAATACACACTCTTCTCAGCGGCACATGGACATTCTTCAAAATAGACCAAATATGCCTAAGTAAATGCAAAGGAATTCAAATTATCCCATGCATACTATCAGACCACAGTGCAATGAAATTGGAAATCCATGCCAAAGGAAACTACAAGAACTTCATAAACACATGGAAATTAAAAGCACCCTACTGAACAACCAATGGGTCATAGATGAAATTAAAGAAGAAATTAGACAGTTTCTACAATTAAATGATAATAACAATACAACATACCAGAACTTGTGGGACACAGTGAAAGCAATCTTGAGAGGGAAATTTGTAGCTTTAAATACCTGTATCAGGAAAACAGAGCAAGCACATATATACAACTTAATTTTTTTTTTTGGTCTTTTTGAGACAGAGTCTTGCTATGCAGTTCAGGCTCACCTTGAAATCACTTTGTAGCCCAGGCTGGTCTCCAACTCACAACAATCCTCCTGCCTATAATCTCCCGAGTGCTGGGATTACAGGCATGCACCACCATGCCCAGCTAACAAATTAATGTTGAACCTCTAACTTCTAGAAAAAGAAGAGCAGGCTAAACCAAAAACTTGTCCAAGGGAGAAAATTATAAAGATCAGATCAGAAATTAACATACTGGAGGCCAAAAAAACAGTGCAAAAAATCAATGCATCAAACAGTTGGTTCATTGAAAGATTAAGTAAAATTGACAAACCCTAAGCCAACCTTATCCAAAACAAGGAAAGACTCAAATCTATACAATTAGGAATGAAAAGGGTGAAATCACAACAGATCCTGCAGAAATCCAGAAAATCATCTATACTTACTTTGAAAACTTGTATCCTAATAAGATGGAAAATACAGAAAAAATGAAAAGATTCCTAGAGGACCAGGACATCCGAAGCCAAGCCTCTCCCCACAAGTCAGCATCAGCGTGGACTGTGGGGAGGGAGAAGTAGAACCGTCCTGCTGGAAACAGTGCCATGCACGGTGCCATTGTGGGACCGAGACCTCCAGAGCCAAGCTTCTCCCCATGAGTCAGCATCAGGGTGGACTGTGGGGAGGGGGAACAAGCCCTGCCCCAATGGAAACAGTGCCATGCTGGGGCCACTGTGGGAATGAGACATCCAGAGTCAAGCCTCTCCCCCTATTTTAATGATAGTAAGATATATATGTTAGCCATTTTGTGTTTTAAATAAATAAATAAATAAATGTATGTTTCAAAGGAAAGATTCCTAGATACATATGAATTACTAAAGCTGAATCAAGAAGATATAAAAATCCTAAATAAACCAATATCAATAAATGAAATTGAAGATGTAATTAAAAACCTATCAAAGAAAAGCCCAGGCCCTGACAGATTCACTGCTGAATTCTACAAGAAATTTAGAAAAGACCTAATGCTGCTACTTCTCAAACTCTTTAATGAAATTGAAAGGGAAGCAGTACTTCCAAATTCATTCCTGGAAGCATTACCCTGGTACCAAAACCAGAGAAAGACCCAACTAAGAAAGAGAATTACAGGCCAAACTCCCTAATGAACATTGATGCAAAAATCTTCAATAAGATACTGGCAGACAGACTGGAGCAAATCATCAAGAAGATTGTACACCATAATCAAGTGGAATTCATCCCAGGGATGCAGGGATGGTTCAACATACGTAAATCCATAAATGTAATATACCATACTAACAGAGCCAAGGAAAAAATCATATGATCATCTCAATAGATGCAGAAAAAACTTTTGACAAAGTCCAGCACCCATTCATGATTTTAAAAAAACCCTACAAAAAATTGGAATAGATGGTCTTTATCTCAATCTGATAAAAGCCATCTATGACAAACCAACAGCCAACATACTAAATAGACAAAAACTCAAAACAATCTCTCTAAAATGAGGAACAAGACAAGAATGTCCACTGTCTCCACTCTTATTCAACATAGTCCTGGAAACTTTTTTTTTTCAGCACCAGGGGTTGAACTCACAACCTTGCGCTTGCCAGGCAGGCGCTTAGGCCGCTGAGCTAGATCCCTGGCCCATGTTTTTGAGACAGGGTCTCACTATGCCGTCCAGGCTGGCCTTGAGCTCACTTTGTAGCCCAGGCTGGTCTCAAACTCACAATGATCCGCCTGTCTCAGCCTCCTGAGTGCTGGGATTACAGGTGTGAGCCACCACACCTGGCTTAGTCCTGGAAACTTTAGCTGGAGTAATTACACAAGAGAAAGAAATAGAAGGAATAAAGATAGGAAAAGAAGAAGTTAAACTATCATTATTTGCAGATGACATGATACTCAGAAGACCCCAAAAACTCCACCAAGAGACTTCTAGATTTAATAAGCAAATTCAGCACTGTAGCTGGTTACAAAGTCAACACTCAAAAATCAATCGCCTTCCTGTGTACACAAATAACAAACTTACTGAGACAGCCGGGCGTGGTGGCTCATGCCTGTAATCCCAGCACTCGGGAGGCTGAGACAGGCGGATCATTGTGAGTTCGAGACCAGCCTGGGCTACAAAGTGAGCTCAAGGCCAGCCTGAATGGTATAGTGAGACCCTGTCTCAAAAACAGGGCTGGGGATCTAGCTCAGCGGTCTAAGCACCTGCCCGGCAAGTGCAAGGTAGTGAGTTCAACCCCCGGTGCCACAAAAAAAAAACAAACTTACTGAGACAGAAATCAGGGAAACAATACCTATGACAGTGGCATCCAAAAAAATGAAATACCTAGGAATCAATCTAACAAAGGATGTAAAATACCTCTACAATGAAAACTACAGTACTCTGAAAAAGGAGATTGAAGGAGATATTAGAAAATGAAGAGATATCTCATGCTTTTGAGTAGCAAAAACCAATATAGTGAAAATAGCCATACTTCCAAAACTGTCACACAGATTCAGTGCAATCCCAATCATAACTCCAATAGCACATCTCACAGAATTAGAGAAAACAATCCTGAAATTCATCTGGAACCAGAAGAGACCTAGAATAGCAAAGGCAGTCCTGGACAACAAAGACAAGATGGGGCATCACAATTCCTGACTTGAAATTATACTATAAAGTCACTGTGATAAAAACTGTGGTACTGGCAAAAAAAAAAAAAAAAAGACCCGAAAATCAATGGGATAGATTAGAAGATGCAGAAACAACTCCAGACACACTAAGTCACCTTATCTTTGACAAAGGTGCCAAACACATCCACTGCAAGAAAGACAGCCTCTTTAATAAATGGTGCCAGAAAAACTAGCTCTACACATGCCAAAGATTAAAACAGAACCCATATGTTTCACCATGTACTAAGCTAAAATCAGAATGGATCAATGATCTTAATATTAAAACAGAAGCATTAAATCTGCTGGAAGATAGAGTAGATAAAACTCTTGAAGACATTGATGTAGGCAAAGACTTTTTGAAAAGAAAAAAAAAACCCTAATTGCACAGGAACTATCACAAAGAATCAACAACTGTGATCTCACCCTACTGAAAAGCTTTTGCACAGCAAGAGAAACCACCAACATAGTGAAGAGACAACCTGCAACATGGGGGAAAATGTTTGCTAGCTGTACCTCAGACAAATGATTACTATCAAGAATATATAAAGAACTCAAACAAATCAGTCCTCCCAGATTTAAAGACCCAGTCCAAAAATGGGCATCTGAAATGAATACACACTTCTCAGAAGAAGAAACACAAACAGCAAGTAAATATGTGAAAAAATGTTCAACATCACTGGTCATTCAACAGATGCAAATTGAAACAACACTGAGATTCCACCTCACCTCAGAAAGAATGGCTACTATTAAGAAATCATGCAATGACAAATGCTGGAGGGACTGTGGGGAGAAAGGAACCCTTCTCCACTGTTTGTGGGAATGCAACCTGGTGCAACCACTGTGGAAATCAGTGTGGAGATTCCTCAAAAAACTAGGACTAGAAGTCCCATTCAACCCAGTGATCCCCCTTCTGGGTATCTTCCCAAAGGAATTAAAAACATCATACCACAGTGATATATATGCACCCATGTTTATAACAGCACAGTTTGTAATAGCCAGATCTTAGAAACAACCTAAATACCCATTGACTGAGGAATAGATTAAAAAAAAGATGTGTTATTTTTATACAATGGAGTACTACTCAGCCATAAAGAAGGATAAGCTGGAAACTTTTATAGTAAATGGATACAACTTGAGAACATACTCATTAGTGAAATAAATGAGACACACGTGTAAACATCATTTCATTCATGTGAGAAGCTGAAAGAAACAATGTATATGTGTATATATATGTATATAAAAAATGGTTAAGATAGTTATATTACTGATTTCTCTGAGTTCATTGAAAAGAAAGATTTGTGCTGGTATTGTTTGGACAATTGAATGCAGATGTCTTGTGCTCTGGGGGATGACAATGCACAACGTATGTACCATTGTTGCCCCCTGATTGACATGGTTTTGAAATTTTGCTGTAGTTTTTTTTCTTATCTTTGAAACAAAATTGATTTTAAAATAAATAAATAATAATGTCACTGAAAAAATGAAGAGCCTGAAACAAACCCATGCATATAGTAAAGCTTAGCCTTCTAAGCTGGGAGTAGTGGCAGACAAGTGTGGTCCCAGCTACTCAGATGGCTGAGGCAGGAGGATCGCCTCAGCCAGGAGTTCCAGGCCAACCTGGCTACATAGTGAGACTGTGTCCCTTAAAAAGAAGAGAAGAAAAATGAAATTTTGGTCTCCATAGCTACCTCTCAGTTGGCTATCTTCTGTTTCATCCAGAGCATTTTCACTATTTTTACCTGTATTCAGTGGAGGCATATGCATATGACCTACTCACGTATCATCATCATCAGATGCTGGTTCCAGCCGTTCCTCGTCTACTTCAATGCAAGAAGCCATTTCTACCTTCCCCACATCTTCTTTAGGAAGCCACTGCTCTAATGTTCCTAATGTTAAAGAAATGACAGAGAGTGAAGCAGCCCAGCCTATACACTTGATGACAGTATGTACCAGAAATCCTGTAGCCAGTGCCAATCATGATGGTAAAACCTAATCATCTGCACTAAAACAGAGTCAGACAGGGACAACAGGGGGCCCCAGTTATTCAGTGCTATGCTAAATGCAATAGGCAGTGCCCCCACTTGTGGGGTGCGTGCTTTAATTGGATAGAAAATTTAAGAAAAACGTGTCTGAAAACTTATGAATTGCCAAAGTGGATCACCCTTGTCCTCCCGTTTCTGTAAACTGAAGGTCCAGCTTATGGTTAGGCTCAATCACTAACATCTACAGAGCGAACCCAAAGTGAATGCGTGGGCACACAGACACACACACTTTTATTTATTTATTTTTTCTTTAAAATGTACCTTTTTCTGGGGTTGAGAGGCTGAGCTCAGTGTGTAATCCCTAGCACCACACATACACAAATATATACTTCTTTCTCTTAGGAGAAGGATTTGACTAATGATAGTAAAGATTTCATTTCTTTATAGCAACGTAGCATCCCCTAGAGGAGTTAAGGACGTGTCATTGGTGTCAAGCAGGACTCACTGCCCCAAGTACACAGAAGCCAATACCATGGCATCAGGTTTCTGGAAAAAGAGAAAACTTTACTGGGTGGCCAGTGGGATTGGAGACCAGGGGCTACAAGCTCAAGTCTGTATCCACAATCGATAGATTGCAGTGGACTTTATGGGAAGGGGGAGGAGCCTGCTCCTGCGCAGGTCACTGGCTGCTTTTGGGGGGTGTTATGTTCTGCGCAGGAAAGCATGAGCTTGTGATGTCTCCTCAAGTTCTTGAAAATCTGCTCCCAAACCATGCAAATCATTAGTGAAGACCTGAAGGCTCTTCCTGGAAGATAAGGGATTTATGTCCAGTGTGTCCAGGCCTTAACTAATTTCACCATCTCAAAATGTGGTGTATTGGTATGCTGATTATTTCAAATTTAGGTCACTTGAGGAACTGTAACTTCAGAAAGGGGAATCTGGTCTGTCTTTTCTTAGTACAGAAAAACCTTGGATTAAGAGTCACCTGTTCCTCGAGGGTTCTACAAGACAAACATTTCCAATAAATTTTAACTTGATAAACCAGTGATGTCATGCAATGTGAGTGGTATGTGAGGCCAAATGTCACATGATCACAACTGAGCCAATGGTCCTCTCTCTTGCTGCGGGATTGAGGGTGATCATCTCCCAACAGCAAGAGCTTATGGAGGAGGTCTCCTCTGCAGAGGAGGAGGAAAAGGCAGAGTAATCCCTCATTTCAAGTGAGGTGAGGGAGATGTGTAAAATGTGGGAAATGGTGCAAGGTTTTGTGAAACAGCGCCACACGAATAAGGCTGTAGCAATGCGAGTGATGAATCTATTTAATGACAATGCGATGTCACATGTGCACAAACTCCTCAAAAGGAGGCAAAAGTAAGTGTCACTGGACAGGTTCCTTGTTAAAGTTGCACAAAAAGAAAAAGATTTCACTGAGCCAATAGCAGTGATTCTGTTAGTAGCAGTGAATCATCTTCCTCTCTCTTGTCTTCCTCACACCAGCAACAAAAGTTTTCAAATGAAGTGAAGATTAATTTTTGTCTTTATATTTTTTATTTTCTTTACCATTTTGCATTATATCACAGTATTGTAATTATTTTTATATGAATATTTTTGGGTTGTAGAACAAATAATCTGATTTTCCATTATTTCTTATGGAGAAGTTCGCTTTGATACACAAGTGCTTTGGATTACAAGCATGTTTCCGAATGAGTTATGCTCACAAACCAAGGTTTTACTATACACTGTGTATTCCAATGACTAGTTGTCAGAAATAAACTGACTCTCTGACTCTCTCAGGGAGAGCTAAGTAGCTAAGTTTCTGGATCATGACATACAAGTCATTAGTCTTTTTCAGCAGTTGTTAATTGGTTATATCAAAGAAAATGACGCCACTGACTTTGGAAGTTCATGTCGTTTGTTAATGGCATTTGGAACAGGTATAGACAAAGCAAATCATATTGTGAAAAGCTCAGACACCTTCCCTAGTCTCTCTCCAGGCTGTAGGTATTGCTACCCTTTTTCTGCATTCACAAATCTTTGACAAAATTCCTCAGAGGCCTGAAGATTATGGGCGTGTTAAAAATAAACTACAGCCAGGCATGGTGGCACACTCCTGTAACCTCAGCACTCAGGAGGCTGAGGCAGGAAGATTTCTATGAGTTTGAGGCCAGCCTGGACTACATAGTGAGATGTCTCAGAAACAACAAAAACAAAGCAAAACACAACAACAACAAAAAAGCCTATCTACCAAGATCTCCTTCACTGGAAGAAGAAGAGCTACTTGTTAGATGTGCTGCCATCAAAACACTCAATAAAATTCCTGGTGCCTTGTGCTGCCACTGCTTCCTACTTTCTTGAGCACCTTCCATCACAGTAACTTGGCCATCTGCAGAGGAAACTGCGTTACCAAAGAAGAATGCTTCTTCATTTGAGTTTTTATAAAATCCAGAGTATTAACCTCTTAGAGGTCATTCCACCTCTAATTTCATTAATGAAGAAACTAAAGTATAGAAAGGTTTAGTTTACTTACTGTCACACAGCTGATGATAAGAAGAGTCATGTTTTGCCTTTATACTGACTTCTCTGTTGTGATAAAATTTCTATTGTATTTGCTTAAGTTGGGTTTCCCTTCCTTTGTTAAGATTCAGATCTAAAATGTCCCCCGGAAGTCTTATGTGTTCAGAGGTGGGGCTTGTGGAAGATGCCAGGGTCATGGGGACACTGAACTCACCCGTGGACACAGCATGCTCTGGAGGGGTATATTCTCATCCCTGACCCTTTCTCTCCCTGCTCCTGGCTGCCAAGGGTGAGAAACTTCCTTCTGCCATGCCTTTCCATCACACCATTTATTTTTTTTTTTAAGTTTATTGAATGATGCAGTATAAGAAGCCAAGGGCCAGGGATATAGCTCAGCAGCACAATGCCTGCCTGCAAATGCAAGGTCCTGAGTTTGGGTCCCAGTACCAAATATATATATATATATATCTCCAAGCCCAAATACACATATGTAAACACTGCAGCCACTTCTCTTACTACAAAAGCCCAAAACTGCAGACATAATTATTGCCTATTTAATCTAAGGATTTTGCTAACTTCATTCTGCTGCCATAGTTCCTATTTTGCCAAGAAATCTAAACTACTTGATATGACTCATAATTTTTAAAAAATTTACAAAGCTCTATCAGTTTTGTCACCAAAATAATTCACTGGCGAGGGATTTGTAAAAATGAGCAGCCTGGGGCTGAGATTCTGGGCAGAGGTTTCCCATGGCACCACCAGGTGCTGGTTCCATCACACCGTTTCTGCCTCGGAGCCAACAAACCATGGTCCCAATCTCCTGAATCGTGAGCCAAATCGACCCCTTCTCCTTCAGGTTGAGAATGTTGACTATTTTGTTGCAGTGACAGGAAAATGACTAATACACTGTACTTGTTTTACTGAATTGTAAGTCAATTTGCACACTTTGTAATTTCAAATTTCAGTAATACCTTGGTTGTTGAGCTCAGGTTGTTCCAAATTAATGTTTGAACTCAAAAAGTTCAAGAACTGAACATATTTTTCCCATGAGAAATAAAGAAAACCAAACAATTGCTTTGAAGCCCCAAAATTACACTTATAAATTCATTTTTGAATTTTGGACTTTGACAAATTTTGCAATGATTTCTTTCTTTAGTTCTATGGTGGTTCTCACAGTTTTCCTCTTGGCTTTACTGCTAGTATCACTTTCTTTGGAGTCATGGTTAAAATACTTTATGTAAATGAAGTGCAAAAAAAAAAAAAAAAAGCTCAGTGACAAATGTTTTAACCCACTAATGCAAGCACTGTGTGTTGTCCAGGTGAGAACGGAAGTCAGAACAAAGGGTCACCCCTTCATGTTCACAGCGAGACAAGATGTGTGACTCTTCCCACACAGGTTTTTTCAAGTTAGATTTTCAGTTTGACCATCAAGCAAAGTTACTAACACCAAGCAGATATTTTTCAAACTTTGCTGTTCTAGCAGTGGAAAGTTCAAGCTGTGGAAAATTTGAACTTCGACAACTGAAATTTGAACTTCGACCCATTCGATAACTGAGGTATCACTGTGTACTCATCCCTTAGCATTCAAAGAAGATCGGCCCCAGGACACTCTGGATACTAACATCTGTGTGACAGGTTTTTCCCATGTGTGGGTTAACATGGCACTGGACAGTGCCTCCCTTTGTAAATAGCTGTTATACTATATTGAGGATAGTGATGAGAAGAAAATACTGTACATGTTGCACACATATGTAGGGTTTTCTTTCAAATATTTTCCATCCACGGTGAGTTGAACCTGAGGATATAGAGGGCTGACTATACTTACATATTTCAACTTATATCACACATATAAAATCTAGCTCTCTCCCTTCCCTTTGCCATGCATTCAAGAACATACAAAATAAGTAATAAAAACCTCCACAGCCTGAGAAGATAATGCCCAGAGGTTGCTATTGTGGCTTGTGTTTAGATGTCCCCCCAAAACCTCATGTGGTCACAGGTAGGGTTTTTCAGAGGTGGCTGGATCTAGAGCGTGTGATGGCTTCATGGTACAATGCTGGGATTAAGGGTGTGTGATTACTAAATCAGTCCATTGATTGGCTTGTCACTGCCCTAATCCCAGTAGTCTAGATACAGTATAAAAGAAGCAGAAAGACGTTGTTAAGGCCTCTTGCTGCTTTTGCTGTCTTCCACTGCCATGAACCGTTGCCCCTCTGCCATGTGCCACCCTGCCTTGGAGCCTGCATTGGACTGAAACCTCTACAAACTGTGAGCTAAATAAACCTTTCCCCCTATAACTTTGAGGGTCAGTTATTTTGTCACAGCAGTGAGAGAAAAGTACCTAACACAGTTGCCCTGACATTCTTCTAAGGTAACATCATGTCATCAGCGTCAAATATAACACAGAAATTCAGGTTGGAAATATCATACCCTAAATACTCCAAACATTTTACTAGCACCTTGGCTTACAAAGCAGTTTTACATGTATCTGTGTACTGTTGAATCTGCACAGGTCTTGTAGGGATGGCTGTTGTTTTAATTTCATTTTAGTGGTGAGAAAAATGGCCTTCCACAGAGTTGCAAAGAAGTTACTGAGCTGGCACTAGAGGGTCAATCAAGTCGCCTGCCCTTCCTTGTACCTTCTGCCTCACTTCAAGGAAGGTAGCAGCCTGGATTCCTCCTAATGACACAGTGGCCAACTGTCTAGGATAGTTAATAAGTCTCTCTAGGGGTGAAAGAAAAACCAAAACAACGTCTTTAATTTTGTTTGGTACAAAATCTACAGAGATCATAACTGAGTAGGAGGAACAATCATGACAGGATGAGCACTAGCAACACAGGTGTTTTGGGGCCCCGGTCTTCCCTTATTGCCAGCCCGCCCTAACTGGTCAGAAGCTCACCGTCAGGACCAGTGGGGCAGGTGGACGTGACGTCAGCGGCTGCCATCATTTGTGGCAGAGTTAGAGGCGCTCTGGCATCCCACTGCCTCCTGTTTGCTGCAGCTACAGCATCCTGAGTGAAAAACTCTGCACGCAAGAAATAAATTCTTAGTTCAAAAGCATCCACAGTATGACTCACTGCACCAGACCAGCAGCTGGTATGTGAGAAACCCAGAAACTGCCACTCTTCCAACAGAAAGGGGAAGTTACAAGACCACGATGACAACAAGCAGGTTTAGAACCGCTTCCCTTTCATCACTAACATCTGATGGACCAGTCAGTTTAAGTGCTAAGGAAATATGAGTGGCAAGAATGGACACGTTCACTGCAGTACGTATGAGAGCTCTAACTTCAGGCAGTTTTCACGGAATGCAATCTATTCCGTTTTCTTAATTCAAAAAATGACTTGTAATAGCTTTTTCTTTATTACTGTGTTTTCACTACAGGATATTTGAAGGTCAGATAAGTACAAGAAAATAAAAATTACCCATAATCTCACTGTCCAGAAATATCATAAATTTGTCCCTTCATATCATTTTTGTAGTTTAAATACAAAAATTGAACCCCACACAACATAACTTCTCATTACTTGCTTTTTCCAGTCAGCTATATATTTTACCCACATTATGAAATACTCTTCTATATGATCATTTTAAAGCAAATATGGTAGTCTACCTTGCAAATATATTATAATTTAGTTCTTCTTGCTGGCTTTTAGGTTGCTAGCTATTTTTCACTATGATAAATAATATTATAATGGCTGATTATTTACCCTATTGAAAATGATAATTCTAGATACTAGTATTATTTACCATACCAAAGCTTTTATTAATGTTGTGATTTTTTGCATGTACTTTGAATAACTATTCCTACTATTATTACCTGTTTTCTTTTTCATCTTCTTTTTAAAAATAATTTCTATTGGTATGTGCCAATGATACATAATAATTATATCTATCTTGGGGAGTTGGTAAATATACACATCACATCTTGATCATCTTTACTTCCCCTTCTCCCAGCTCTCTCCTCTCCCCTACCCCCAGATCCCCTTCCCATCTCCACAGAGTCCACCTCTTTGCTTGTATCATCTCTTCCTCATGCGCTGCCCTGGCTCCCGTACTGGTCTTTTCCACCTGGATTAGGCCCTGTCTTCTGTATTGCCCCCTGCAGCCAGCAGATCCTTCTCAGTTACAAATACCATTCAGCACCCTTGACGGAAAGGCATCCCTGCCACAGGCTAAGCCCAGGGTCCATGGCGAGCCAGGTCCTGGGGAGTGGGGACCTCCCTACTCTGCAGCAAGATGGCCTAGGACACGTGTGTGTCGCCTCCCCTCTGCTCATCACTTCTGTAACACTGAGGGCAGTGCCCAGGTTTATTCTGCCTTCAAGCTTCCTATCATGAGCATAGTTTGTGGCAGGCACAGGGAGGCCCTCAATGAGATGCCTCTTGAATGAAGATATTTCCAGATGGAAATGAGGCAAATGATATTCCAGAAAGGGGAAACTGAGTCAAGCCAGGTGTGAAAATGCTCACATGGCTCGATGGGAAGACAGGTGCTCCCACAGGCTGCGGAAGGCTGTGTGGATTCCATTGCTAGTGAAAGGAAAGGGGTGCTGGGTGGGAAAGGCAGGTCAGCAGGATCGGGGCGCGCAGTGTGAAGTTTAGTGGACGTTATCCTGTGGCATTATCTCCCCTCTAAAACCAATGTTCTGAGCAGGATAATAAGATGAACCTGGCAGCCAGGTTGAGAATGAAGAGAGAACAGAGGGGAACACAGGAGAAGAGCGCCACCCTGAAGGGAAGAAGCCGGCACAGTGAGGGCAAGTCCAGCGAGTAGCACACGTCATTTCTCACTTTCGTCCTCATCATAACCAAGCGTGGCTGTTACTACTGCTGCCATCCTGCATTCCTCAGAGGAATCTCAGATCGGAGCATGGGCTTCACTTATGAGTTTCCCAGGACCAGAAGGGGCAGCACCAGCTGGGACTCAAACTCCCACATCCTCAGAGCCCACGCATCTCGGCCTCACCCTGAACCCTGGGAGTGAAGGAGGAGGAAGAGCCCATAGTCCTCTCAGCAGAAGCTATCACTCTGGTGATGGCAGTGACCAAAATAAAGGGTCCCTGGATATCTGGGCAGGAGAAGCGCAGATCCTAGCTATGTTGAGAACCTGTCCAAGGAGCTTTCCAGCAGCCGATCAGGAAGACTGGCAAGTGTGAAGCTCCTGGGAGAAGCCTGAGCCACAGGAGTGGCAGGAAACAGAGTGAGATGGCTTGGGAATGAAATGCTTTCTTCTCACCCCCAGCCTCCAAGGAACGAACCTGCTTCTGGGCCACGCTGTTTTCCAAAGGCTTTGTCTAGGTCATCTTCATGCTCCTGTAGGCATTCATAGCTCTCAAGCTTCACACCATCCTCAGAGGTCAAAGTTTCATTTAGTGTGTCCGTTGTCTAAAGCAATTCCACAGTATTTCACGAGAAACCAACCATATTTGGGAGAGAGGGTTAAAAAAAATTTTGTGTGTTCTCAGCAATACTAATTAACATGATATGTAGTAAGTTTAATGTATGTTTATTAAATCTGTGGTTTTAGAAGTGGAGAACTGTTGAAGACAGAAACAGAAATGTTTTCAATTCTTCCCCCTGTCCATAGGATGACAAGCACTAGTCACAGGACAACATGTGCGGCGTGGAGGTTGAGACTGGGTCTTCATAAGTTCCCCAGGCAGGCTTCAAACTCCTGATCCTCCCGCCTCAGCCTCCTGAGGAGCTGGGATTATAGGAATGTACCACCACACCCAGGTAACTTAATTTTATCTAGACTTCTGCCCTTCAATATTATTCCATCCTCCAGAATTCTCAAAATGTTCTCATCAATGCCCTGTACTTGGTAGAATACAACATTCTCGTTTGGGGGCATTTTGGTTTTTGAGATGGGGAGTCTCACTATGTTGTCCAGATCAGTATCGAATTCCTGGGCTCAAGCAATCTTCCTGCCTCAGCCTCTTGAGAATTAGGACTACAGGCAGACAACCCAACTTTCCAATATTCTTGACTAGATCCATAATACCACTCCTAGGACCTCCTAATCAATAATAAAATGTTAGAATAACAAAGGATAAACACCCCGGCAGGTAAAGCTTTTTGAGGTCCCTTCTTTCCTTCAACCAGCAGCCTCAGCACCTGACATCACAGAAGCCCTGTGATGCAGCACTCCCAAGATCTGCTCGCTCTGATCTTGAACCTCACAGCTCTGGGGCGTGCAGATGCCTAATGATGAACAGAAGTAAGCACTAAATCACCACTCTAATGAACTAATTTTATATTATTAT
>RJWT010030370.1:0-14682 GCA_004365215.1 Cuniculus paca | reverse complement strand
GCTTTTCACCTGGCCTTGTAAGAGTTTACTACAATGTGGTTCGTTGTGGGGGAGAGGAATGTTGGGAAACTTGGCAGGGAGAAAGTTAATGATGTCTTGATATTTTGAGATTTAAACTATGTCTTAATGCCAGCATCCATACATAACTGAGTAATTTATGCATTTTAGGAACAATGCACTATTTTATGGTCAGGATATGAACTGAACACTGCTGTCACACTGGAGCCTGTTGGTGATCAGGAGTGCTCATGAGAGCTGCCAGGCAACCCAGTGTTCTGCCGCATCTACCTCATCCTCTGTGAGAGCCTCTGTGTCTGTGCATCTACCTCACCTTCCCAGAGCTTCTTTCTGATTCTGCTTTGTCTGTTCACTCTTTGAGTAGGGTGAGGCAGCATGCTGGGCTCTTGGCTTACATTCTTACCAATTCCATGATACTCCAAAGGCCAAGGCTGTGGGCTTTGGAGCCAAGCAGTTCCTTATCCATATCCCCAGTCATCTCCTGCTAAGTATGTGACCCCAGGCAGATTACTTAACCTCTTTGGGTTTGGCTCTCTCTAACTAAGGAAACAGTGGTTTTAATATTCCACCTCGTGAAGTTTTATGAGACTAAAATCAAAGTGTGTGTTTGTGTGTGTGTGTGCGTGTGTGTGTGTGTATGTGTGTGTGTGTAGGCACCTAACTGTTATGAATTAAATCCTTGTAAGGATGTTATTATCTCTGCTCTTCAGATGAAGTAGCGTTTCAGGTTAAGTACCTTGTTCAAGGCTACAGAACTAATAGTGCCAGAGCCAGGATCTGAAACCAGTTCCATCCTGCACTCTCTCCTCACCCCACCTTGCTGACTGACCATCTGTGACAAAAAACTTTTTTCTTTTCAATGAAAGTTTACTTGCCCAAGTTCTTTGTCTTGTGACCTTTCCCCACCCAAATTTCTAGTTGTTACTTGTGATTTACTTTATTATTGACTTTCTGGTCATACATTGTCCTGAGTTGAATGTTGGAAAATGGTGAAGGTAAAATCTTTCCAAATAGCTAAGTCTGGGGAAACAGAGTCCAGTTTGTCATAAATGTCACGAAATTGCTAAGACAATTATGAAGCTAGCTCTAGAAAAGAACAACTGTGTGATCTCACACAAATCTCTGTATTTCTGTCAAATGAGAAGTTTATGAAAGATCAGATATTGTTTCTGGTGCCAACATTTCTTGAATACTTCAAGCCTTTGACTACTATTGTTTTTCTTAGCTGAAAAGAAAATCGCCTTCAGTTCATGTCTTAGTCAAGAAACAAGGTACAACAAGGTTCCGGGCTACAGTAATTTAAGAGCCATATTCTCATGTGAACTTCCTCTCCTACAAGGCTCAAGTCACTGATAAGTAAACTTCTCAGACATGTGTTAAGTTCTCTTTCTGATATAATTCAACTTTGGGCAGAATTTAATGAGACCTTAATTAGTTCAGTAAATACAACTTAAACTCAAACATCAACAATGCGCAGCAATATACAAAATCCATTTACCATTGAATATGCTCAGATGTCCTATTAACTCCTGAACCACTCAAATCTGAGGAGTTTAAGGAGGGCAAATGTCTATTATGCCCAAGAAATAATAACCATCCCAACAAACACTCTTATCCTAAAGTCCTGTGCCAAACTTTATGTTGTCTTCCAAATGCTTGACAGTTACCTAATTACAAACAAGAAACAAAGGCAAAAATATTAAGACATGATTTTCATATGCTTTTTCTAGTTTTGAAAAGTCAATTCTATTGAACATACCTTTATGGGAAAAAGGAGACATGTTCCAAAGTGAGACAAGTTGAAAACACTCAACTTTGGGGTTTTATGTTTAAAACTATTTTCTGGGAAAAGAAATCTTTGTATATAGTCTTTTTTTCTTACAAGGATCATTTGAACAACACGAACGTTCAGTCTTCTAAGAAAGCATCTTCCAAGAAAGCACAGTTATTAAGCCAGTAATTGTTGAGAACTAATTAGTGACCCAGACTGTGAAGCCCTGGGATCTGAAATGGATTAGGCCACCTTCCCCTCTGACGAAGACAGCAACTCCCCGGGGTGGTGGATGTAGACAGCTGTGATCCACTGTACTGACTGGCAACATGTTACTGACAAGTGCAAAATGAATTCTGCATGAAGAGGTCAGAAAGGACCACAGAAGAGTCTCAAAAGATGTGTAGGAGTTTGACACTTCTATATGTTTAAGTGCTTAAGAAGCTTGAGAATGATTCATGTAAAAGGCACAGTCTAGTACATAACATGACAGACTTCAATCAGTAATGATTGCTATCACTTATTCTTCATTTCCTAGGTACAAGTATTATTTAATTCTCACACTATACTGTGAAGTAGGAATTATTATCACCCCTTTCTGGTTCACAGAAGTATTAAGTGAGGAACAGAGAGTTATATGAATTGCCTAAAGGCTCATTAAAATAGTAAATCTTAAATTGAAACCTTGTCAGTCTGATTCTAGAACCTTCTTGCGACTACCAGGTACAACTTGCTAGGTACAAGATGGCCAATGGTTAGG
Source organism: Cuniculus paca (assembly GCA_004365215.1). Lineage (NCBI taxonomy): Eukaryota > Metazoa > Chordata > Mammalia > Rodentia > Cuniculidae > Cuniculus > Cuniculus paca. The sequence goes on along the minus strand of RJWT010030370.1, from coordinate 12,133 downwards.
ATCAAAGCAGTATACAAGAATAAATTAGAGGTCAGGTACATTGGAACACACTTGTAATCCCAGCCACTCAGGAGACTGAGGCAGGATGATTCCAAATTTGAGGCCATCCTGGGAAACTTAGTAAGACTCTATATTCAAAAAATAAAAGGGCTGTGTATATAGTGTGTATATAATTCAGGGACCTTTGGGTTCAATCTCAAGTACCACTAGATAGATGATGATAGATAGATAGATAGATAGATAGATAGATAGATAATAGATAGATAGATAATAAAAGATAATGACAAATAGATCATTGAAAAGTGTATTTCCCTCACTGCTATACAGCGAGTTTGTATTTGCGGTATGGGAATGTCCCATGGACAAAGGGCAGATTGTTCTGAAGTGTACAAATTAACAACTCACTCTTGTTAAGATATTCTGGAAAAGTTAAGGTGTCTCAGAGGTAGTGGCAAGACCATCCATCTTGTTAAATAAGCAGTTTACATTTATAGAAAGGAACCAGGGATAGCGAAGGAAAATGGCTATGTAATTATGTGGCTATTTCCACTGTAGCATAGTCAATTTCCATTCTAATATAGACCTTCTCAAAAGTAACTTCTCATTTGAAATCATTAATAAATCAGCATAACTGAAGGAGAGGGGCAACTGGAGGCTGGAGTGTCCTAGGTTAAAATCGGGACCCTAGTTTAGAAGACTGGCTGTCTCAAGCTACTCCACGTCCTTCACCTCCAAAGAGTACATAATTAGGATGGGGCACATAGTAGATCCCTCAATAAGAGATAGTTATCATAATTTACTTAAGAGATCTATTGAGCAAAAATGGGCAGATTTCAGCTGGGTGTGTTGGTGAATGTCTGAAATTCCAGTACTCGGTGGGAAGCTGAGGCAGGAGGATTGTGAGTTTGAGCCCAGCCCGGGCAACTTAGTGACTTAGTCAGATCTTGCCTGAAAAAATAAAAATAGAGCTCAGGATGAAGTTCAATGGAAAGGTCCTAGGTTCTATCCCCAGTACTGAACAACAAAAAAAAATTTCAATCATCTCACTTTTCAACATGTGTCTCTCTAGGGAGCTTCTGTGAATATTATCTTAACTGTTAGAGAAATTGATGGAAACAAGGTGTAGGATTAGAGAATTCCTATCAAAAAAGAAAGTATTTTTGAAACATGACCCCAGTGTTTAAGACTATAAACTCAAATCCAATGAAAAGTATTTTTCTTTTGATTACAGAAGACTTTAAGACTGTATTCTGTTATTTGTCTTGACCAAAAATCCACCCCTGATAAAGGGAAATGATAAGGGTTGGAAAAAATTGAGAAAAGGCAAACTAGTAGTATTTTTGTATCATAAAGAGTTTTTATTATTGTTATTTGTTTTATTTTTCCTGGAGAATAAGCTATTTAGAAAATGCTCTGTTCTTGTGGTCCCAGGAGTCAGGATTGATTTAAAAGACTACATAGATACATAGATAGATAGATAGATAGATAGATAGATAGATAGATAGTAGATCAATTATAGGTAGGTGGTGATAGCTACATGATAGCTAGATGATAGATGATAGACAAAGAAAAAGGAAAAGAAGAAAGCAAAATAAAAGAAGGAAAGGATTAAAAGGCAAGGGTTGGTAAGCTGGTGGCAGAGTGAAGAAAAAAGTATGCAATGAAGTCTCACTCCTAGAAACCAGGAGTTATCATTACTCTCCATCTATCTAAAAAATAATGAAATGATTTCCACTGTCCTCTAGCAAGAGAGAAAAGAGAGATAGAAGCATTCAAGTGAGAAGAGAAGTTCTTTGTGATTATCTGAAGTTTCAATATAAAATGTACTTGGCCCCAAATAACCTAAGATATCATATCAGACATTGAAGGTCATGTCACTTTAACTATGATTTTAAAAATACTACATTCAAGATAAGACCAAGGTCTTTAGATAGTCGCACTGAATTTATTGTACCATAGTTTTTAAAGTGCTTTAACTTGTTTGAAATGTAGGCATATTTGGGTGTATTTTTAAGACTTTAATTTTTATTAGTATATGTTTGCAGGACACAAAGATTACATTCATTGCAGCAAATTGGTACATGTACATAATGCATCTTAATTCTTTTTACTTCCCCTTCTCCTCCTCTCTGAGATAAAAAGCACTAGGAAATGTTTATCCTGAAATTGTTGCTATTAAATAACTTTCCTACGCCAAGAATGTTTCTTAACTCTAAAAGAAAAAAACACTAAATTATCAAGATTTTAGTTGAGTAAAAATTAATACAAATCAAGTATTATAATACTCATAATTTTATCCACATTACAATCTGTGTGTGTTGACTAACTGTGACAGTAAAGATTTGTGTCCCTGCGGTGACTTTAGATCTAGAAACTGGAGAAGAACCAAACAGGAACCACGTAAGTTCCTGTTTCTCACAGTATTTTGAATGAGACAGGAACATGTTCTTTAGTGAAAGACATTTGTTGCATTGGTTATATAAATTATGTGTTTTCAATAAAATGTTTTACTGATAAATTTAACTTTCCTTTTATTCATATTTGTTATAATGCTTGGTTTCACAAAAATACAATGAGCATAAATTACTTTGAAATACATGGAGAGAGGAAAAGGCTAGCAGTAATTGGTTTGCTTTCTTTAGTTTTCAGGCTTTATAGAGGCAACACCCTCCTGAAAGGAGGGGGAGAAACACAAGCAGCCAGGGGCAAAATCACCTATAGTTCTTCCACCCAAACTTATCTCACCACCATTGACATTTGTATGTATTCTTCTCGTCTCTTAAAAAAAAATTTCAATTATGGAGTCTAATGTACATACAGAAGAGTGCATACGATTTCTATGTACAGTTTAACAAATAGTTAAAAAGTGCTTCCCTGGGCCGAGGATGCAGCCTGGCAAGCTCTACTCCTAACCCTAAAGCTCTGAGTTCAAGCCCCAGTACCACAAAATATAAAAATAAAAAATAAAGTGACCAATACGCCACTACCCAGGACAGGAAACATCACGGAAAGCTCCTCCGCTTAAGCCCTTTCTCTGTCCACATTTAGTAACCACTACCCTGATTTTTATGGCAGCCTGTCCCAAATTTAACGCCTATTACCCCATTGCCACCTGTAATCACATCCCAGAATAGTGCACTTTAACTGTTTTTCTACTTTGTATAAAAGTACTTACAGGGATGAGGATTTAGCTCAGTGGCTTAAGCACCTGCCTAGCAAGTGTGAGGTTGTGAATTCGATTCCCTGGTACCAAAAAAAAAGATACTTACAAATGTGTGTTTTCTTTTGTGCCTTGCTTTTTCAAAAATCCAATATTATAAGACTCACTCTGTTATTCTATTATATAACTATCCCACAATTTATTTACTGGGTATTTAGGTTGTTTCCAAGTTTAAGATATTATAAATAAATAATATTTGTATGTATGTCCTGGACCAGAAAGTGAGGTATTTCTTTAGGTGTGTCATGGTTTGCCTTAAGCATGATTTGTAATCATTTGCAGGCTAGGTGCGTGATTCACTGGTAGAGCACTTGACCAGAATGTACAAGGCCCTGAGCTTAATCCCCAGTACCAAAAAAAGGAGGGCTGGGTTTATACCTCAGTGGCATAGTGCCTGCATGGCAAATGCAAGGTCCTGAGTTCGATTCCTGTTACCAAAAAAAAAAAAATCATCTCTAGTAAGTATGTCCATGATTTCATGATTTGATATTTGTAGTAGCCATCATTTTTATGGAAAAATGATACTCCTTTTGTAGTTGAATTCGTTTATTTAAGGAGTCTCCTTATTTTTCATTTTGTGATGAAAATGAGACTGTAGCTCCTCTTCATGATTTCAAGGTAGGTCTTACTAAGTTTACAATTTATTCGTTGTGACTTGTTACTCAATTACGATAGCTCTACTTTTTTATATGTATGATATACAAGTTGAGTATCCCCAATCTCAAAACTCCAGTATCTGAGCACTAACGTGACATCACAACTGACTACACACTCAACTATGTGTTTTGGGTCATAGTCAAAATACAGGAGCACTAAAAATATTGTATAAAATTACCTCCAACCTATGTTTACAAGGTGTGTATATTGAAACATAAGTGAATTTAGTGTTTAGACTTGGGTCCCCTCCCTGTAATATATAATTTTGTATACGCAAAGATTCCAAAATCTGAGATTCTTCTGAGTACAATCATTTCACATAAAGGATACTCAACCTGAACTTAAATTACAAGAAACAAAACAAAACAAAAACCTCCAACAAACACTTTTGACCATAATATCATCATATTTAAGATAATGTCATTAGTGTAAATTACCCAAAGGGGAATTAAAGGGTTAAAGTGTAGAGCAGTCATATTTTGTAACTTGATGTTTTTGGTTAATATATCTACTCCTTTGCTTTCTAATTTGTCTGTAATAGTGATACAAAGTCTTAAAACTTCCAATAGGTAAAAATCAGACATATGGGACTGGGCTGTAGCTTAGTGGTAGGGCATACATGAGGCTCAGTTTGATCCCTAGAACTGGAAAAATATCAGATTTACAATCTCACAAGTTATGGTCTCTTACACATAATATTTAAATGCTATAATATTTAAACATTTAAAATAATTTTTAGGGAATTACTCCTTTTAAAAGTATGATGAATATTTGCCCTGCCAGGGAAATCCTAGAATTCACCTCACTCTTTCTGTCAACTATTCCAGTTTTAGCCATACAATTCTGCGATAAAATGAAATGAAAATGTCTTCTTTTCCAAAGTCATTTCAACATTTCTTTCCAGTCTTCTTTTGAAAATAATTTTAGTTTCTCCATGTGGACTCCCTGCCCCTTCACTTCCTCCCCTGCCTGGCAGTCAAATTAAACCTTGCAATGTGCTTTGATGCAGGAGCCAAGGTTGCTAAGAGACCACCTGTGCTGCATGCACTTTGGTCTAGCAACAGTGGACCCAGCAAAGACTGAGGAGCTGTCACCTCCCACCGCCTGGGATTCATTCAGGTGAGAAAGGAGTGCCAATCTATGCCCACTGCCAACTCCTCCCTCCCTGTTTGTGGTGAGCCTGGGAGGATAGGCTGAAGAAACCCACACTCAAGGCTGAGGCCACAGGAGGGGAGGAACGTCGTCTGGCAAACCCATGCATTATTCTTGCCTCTTGTTGCTGAAACACAGGCAAATGTGTTGAATACAGGGAAAATTTCAGATGCTTACTTTGCCAATGATTGCTGTGTAATTGGAGGCAAGTCATTCCTTCCTTTGGGAATGGAACAAGTTATTGCAAAGATTAATGAAGAGACAACAATACAGCGTAATTTTCATGTTTCTGTCTTTTTCTCCTGTCTTAAAAGTAAACCTGCCTTTTTTTTTTTGCTTTTGTTTATGCTGGAGATTGAAACTCAGGACCCTTGCACTGAGGTTCATCCTCAACCCTCCCCCCCTTTTTAAAATTTGTGACAGTCCTGCTAAGCCCTCAGTTGCCCAGGCTAGGCTGGAACCTACAGCCCTCCTGCCTCCAATTACAGATGTGCATCACTGTGCCTGACTTCGTTTTAATTTTAAGTGAAAATAGATGAAATATTTTATTATCCAAATATTGCAACTTTTTACAAATGACATTCATTTTAAGTGTGTATGTATGTGCATGTAAGGCATTTCAGTGTAAGGCTTTGAAAATTGCATATTCACCTTTGCATTACCTGAAAAAGAGGTTAAGAATGATTCTAAACACTCTGATAGGCATTCAGTAAAATGTTCTGGCAATGTAGTAAACAGATCACAAATTAAAACCTTTAAAAAATTTCAGCTATTAAAAACAAGAAACAAAAGCTGTTTCTGTAACACAGAGATGTGGAGTCAATTAAACATTTGATATCATATTAAGTGATCAAACCAAGAGAGAAGATCTTTAGGAAACATCAAGAAAATGTAAAAAATCTTTTGACCTTTTTTTTTTTAATTTGATCACTACAAACCTTTTCCTATGTCTTTAAATTTTCACTTCCTGGTGTACCATTAATTGTATAGGTTAGAAGAGTGTGGAGACTTCACCAGTCCCAATCAACATGATTAATGACAAGTGACTGCAGGGACTTTATAAATACTGATAATAAAGAAAGAGAATGGTTATTATGATGTTGCTTGAGCTACCTCTTAAAAAAAGAGGCAAGTTTGGCATATGAAAAAAACCTGTGACTTTTGACATAAACCGGTCAAAACAAGTAAGAGAAAGTTTAGTCCATTGGTTTGTTAAAAAGAACTACAGAGTATTTCCTCTTCATCACTGTATTTTTATAATGCAAATATTAGATTGAGTTGAAAGAATCAGAATTATAAATGTACTCATTTGAGGATACTTTTCTCTTTTTTTCCCTAGGCAGCAGGAGTATTCTGAATATGCCTGGCAAAAACTGGATATTAATTTCTACTACCACTCCCCAAAGTCTAGAAGATGAAATTGTGGGAAGACTTCTAAAAATCTTGTTTGTTTTATTTGTTGATTTAATGTCTATTATGTATGTTGTTATAACTTCTTAGAAAACATTCTTTACTTTCCATATACATTTCAAATTGAATTCCAGTGAACAAAAATGTGTATTTTAATATGTTGAGTGATGTTAACTTGATATTATAAATTTATTCAAGAAGTCAACAAGACATTGCAGTAGAAATAATTTTGTATATTATTTAGCACTGTATGGTTTATATTTAATGTTCAAATAAATTGAAGTGACAATTTTTCTCCTAAAGGATCTTCACTACTGAATTATAAAATTTATTTTTTAAAACATTATTGCTATTTAATATATTGACTAAAATTTGCAAGTGAAATTATGAGTGAAATTGATTTTTAAGGCTTTGTATACCTATTGAAATTTTGTGTTATTCTGTTTTTTTTTTGTTGTTGTTGTTTTTCCGGCACCAGGGATTGAATTCATGACCTCATGCTTGCCAGGCAGGCGTTTAGGCCACTGAGCTAAATCCCCAGCCCTGTGTCATTCTGTTTTTAACACAAATTTACATCCTAAAAGCACAATCTTTACCTATAACAATACTTTATAGTCATTTTCTTATACACATTTCATCAGTTTGTAGGTAGTTTTGTCTCTTAAACTTGGGTAATTAAAAAAATTCTATCAACAAAAACTCAAACATTAGGAATAGAAATACTTAAGAGAGATTGTTAAGGAAAACAATTTTTAAGAAGAGCTGTAAAATAGAGTGTAATCTGTGCTAAAATCCTATTTGGGATTTATCGCTCACAGTATGTCATATGATATAAAACTTATAATAATCCTAGGAGGCAGGTAACTATTGCCCCTCCTTTACTGATAAAGAAACTAAATCGTGCAGGAATTATGCCAGTTTGAGATCATAACTAAGAAACAGCAAAACAAACTTTGAGCCTTCACAAGGTATGGTGTTATAATCCCTCCAAAGGTAAATACTAATACTTTAGTAAGATAAGTATAGTTAAAAACCAATCCCTAGAGGTCAACTTGTTTTCCACAACAATAATGCAATATTCACATCTCTACTGCTGTATTTAGGAGTGCTTCTGTTTACTTAGTATGCATTTTAAAATTTTCTATCAAGAATAAAGATTAAGCCAATCTGTGCAACCTGACAATGCACTCTCTTGTCCTGTTTTCTTAATGCCCTAATTTTCTGACAGTGTTAAAATATAACCTTTGAACTGCTTTTTAAGCTTCTGAAAAACAAAGATCTCTCTGTCCTTTAGACGTTCTGATGTTTTTACATTGGGCACACGTGCTTAACAAACCTCCAATTCCTTCTGTGTGATGCCTGTCTTCTCAGGTTTGGCCCAAACATCAAGGTTTTGTAAGGGACCTGATGAAGTGTGAAAGGAATTGGACCTTTGAGACATATTCCTTAACTGCCTCTCGCCTAACTTTTCAGTAGTGTTACATAATTAGCCATAAAACACAGTCAAACTGATCATTGATTAAAAACGGTGCCATATTCTTTTTCAACACTACATTACTTACACCCTTTCATCCCCTTACACCCTTCCTTTGGTGTGTAAGGGCCGCCTCCTGTTGATGTGATGTGTTTCTCCCCAACACTCTCCAAATGGGGTTATTGGAGTCTACTAGCAGATCACTGACAGATGAGTAAAGTCACTTGAATTGTAAGGCAATTGTTTGTTTTCCTGCAAGTTTCCATGCAGTAGGTAATGTGGAAAGAACCATGGAATCTGATGCTAGACTGTGTGAGTCCAAGCCCTGGTTTTGCCTCAGAGCCTTTGATAACCTTGTCTCAACTTCCTTACCTAAAGAATGAGTGCTTATGACCTTGGCTGGTGGAGAACATAACATGAGACGACAGGAGCCTAGCACAGGGCCAGGTGTATGGAAACGCCTCAATTTTTGGTAGATTACAGTTATTATCCTCAGCTGATTGAGAAGAAGTGTATCCATCTTCCACTGAGTCTCAGTGAGCCCCGGTGCCCCTGTCTATTCTACACTCACCCCTTACACTCAGAATGACCTTATTTAACCCACTGGCCCAAGGATGTGATTATGTTTCACCAGAATCTTGATTTAAGGAAGGAGTGCTGCTGGTCTAAACTAGTTGACTCTGCAGGTCTTCTTTTGGTGGTTATTTTTCAACCTAGCAATTACAAGTAGGTATCATAATATGACTTGAGAGAAGAAAATATACATGGTAAACATTATTTTTAAACAAGTAGTCACAGTTACAATATGTAAGCATTGTGGCATTATTATTATTATCATTATTATTATTACTATTGCTATTATTATTATTTTTGAGACACTAGGGATTGATCCCAAGGCTTTTGCACTGAGCTACATTTCTACACTTTTTATGATTTTTATTTTAAGATAGGGATTCAATAAATTGCCCTGGTTAGGTTCAAATTTGCAGTGATCCTTGTGCCTCAGCCTCCCAGCATGCTGGGATTATAGGTGTGTACAACCATGTCTAGTTTGTACCTTGGCTTTATAATTTTTTCTTCATGCTCCAAAAATATTGAGTTTTTTTTCAGGCAAGGTGTAGGACAGCCTGGTCAAAGTAATACACAGAACACTTTTCCTACTCTCACAGAGTTCATAGTCTAAAGGGAAAATGAATGAATACCCAAATAGTGCAGTTGCAATTGGGGAGAATCGAGAAGGACATGCACAGGGTGTTATGAAGGTATCCTGAGGGATGGTCTGAGAAGCACCAGCAGGAGCAACTTGGAGAAGATTGCTAGACATTCAAAATCCTAGAACCCTGAAACCTACTGAATTCACCTTTTTTTATTTTTTGGTACTGGGAGTTGAACTCAAGACCTTGGCTTGCCAGGCAGGCACTTGTGCCACTGACCTATAACCTACTGAATTCAGAACCTGCTTTGTAACAAGATCCCCAGTGATTCATATGCATGCTGTGATACAGAGGAAAAGCCCTGGGACGCTCACTGAACTAAGTGTTCTTACCTTCTTGTTGCTTTGGCTACTGAGCAGCTGCACGACCTTTGGGCAAATTGCTTAGCCCCTCTGGGTGTCATACTTCTATGCTAAAACAAAGAAATAAATGAAAATGGCATTAATACTGTCTGTTTTGTAAGTCAAATAAAGATACTATGAATATTAAATGAGTTAGGCTGAAATTTCCATGAAAATGCATAACAGACAGGAATCATAAATCTGAGATATTGTAAGAAACATCAACAAGAAATAACTGTATGGAGTGAGAAACCTCATTTCCTTCAGTAGAATTGGAAAAAGATTGTTTTCATGAAATGCAAGAATACTCATGTCGTATACATATTTGTGTGCAATCTGGATTAGGTAACATGTTTTTCCTGAAGTGTGTTTCTGTGACATTACATAGATCTTAATTTCCACCTGTGCTGTTACAATCAAGCCCCTAACTGAAGTAGGTGGTGCTTCTTAATTTGTCATCAGTAAATAGGGATTACCTGGCCATGACTATATGCAGGTAACTAAATGCTATTCATTTCCTAATCTGTTGGTATCAATCTGAGTGGACTAGCAACCCTTTTAATTCTTAGGTAGCTTGAACAAATGATCCTGAATTTGAGAAGAGAGGTCAGAAAACGCTCGCCAGAACCCTCGTTAGTTATAAACACCGAGATTTAACATGGTGCATACTGTGCTAAGTGTTTTGAATACCTTACGAAGTTTAATCTGTATTAACACATGGATGAGGAAATGCGGGCTCAAAAGAATTAAGTAAAATGCCTAAGTTCACGCAGGATATCCTAACTGTGCTGACGCAGCTGGAAGATGAGGGAACCAAGACACCCAACCCAAAACCATCTGGCTCTAAATCCCTGTTGTTAACCATTCAGCTATTTGGCCTCATATCTAGCCAGAGGTTAATTTTTCACTGCTTCCTCATTTGGGGGATGAGAGTTTGGGACAATGAAACATCTTAATCCTAAACTTAAGGGATCAATGAATAACACATATCATCCCCATGCTAAATGTGTTCTGAAACTTTGCAGTGTGTTGGCTGATCCCTTCATAGAAAGCTCTTTCCTCTTTTCTTAAGGCTTCAATTTATAATAAAATGGCATATGTATTCTCCAGCCACTGAAAGCCATTGTTTTGTTATCAAATATGCAGTCAGGCCTTGTAAACAGAGGTCTCAGGTCACTGTTCTACATTCAGTATACAAATATATTAACGCTCTTCCATAAAGTCAGTCGACCGTGAATGTCTTAATATGAGTAATTGAAAAAATCTCAAATACTATTGTGAGCTGTTTGTTTCCGAACAATTTGCAAGTGACATTCTGGTAAATGTGCCAATTGCCTGGGCTCAATGAAACTTCTTGCATGACCTATATTCTACAGTTTTTGAAGCATTTGGTGACAAGGGATATAGATGGTCTGATATTTTATATGTCCACTTGAATGAAGCTACTTACATGAAAAATAAACCACATAGTTGTGCTAGTAAGAATGGTCAGTTCCCAACCCTGGGCAGGATGGAATCAACTGCTTTTGTATAGACTGAAGAAAAGTTTGGAGAGAAGCTCTGAATGTGTGTTGTATGACCATTTGAAGCCTAATTATTGTTTTGGGTCATTCTCTGCATGATTGCTGATCTTACTAGGACCAGTCCTACTAACTGAACAAAATGTGGGGAAAATGTCAGGCAGGCTACTTTGAGATCAGCAGTGAGCCCAGACTTATTTATAAACTCGCAGGAAAAGCTCCAGCGCATGCTCTACCATTTGACCTGGGTCAGAGAGAGGAAAGATTAGTGCGAAAGCACAGGAAGTCCTCTGTGGCCAAATGGGTTTTCAGTGTAAGCCATTTGCCCTTTTCAGCCAGGAGGAAGCTATAAATTGATCTCTAGAGTGTCAGCATATCTGGAGTCCTGTAAAAGCTATGCTCCCAAGGCACAGAGCTTGACCTTTTAGGGGCTGTTTATGAAAGTTGATTATAACTTGCATCATGGAGATCACTGACTTAGTAAACTTTTGTCAAGCACCCATTGCCTGCCTGGCACAGTTATAAGTACCAGAATAAGGCAGCCAGAGTCCCTGTCCCCATGGAACTTACTTTTTGATGAGGGACACTGACAAACTGATACTCACATGAGAACTTCATGGGCTGCAAGAAAGTAAAAACAACAATATGGCAAAGGTTTATGTGAGGCAGAAGAGTTTTAGCTAAAGAGATCTAAGAAACCTTTCCTGAGAGAGCAACATTGGAGCAGAAATTTGACTGATGAGAACACTCAAAGAAAATAGCAGGTATGTTGCCATTTAGATTGAAATGTCCCCCAAAAGTCTCATGTGTTCATATTTCTGGCTTTTTGGAAGACGATTGCTCCATGGGAGGGGGGGAATGTGCTGTTATCAGTGGGTTAAGCCACTGATGAGCTCATGTGCTGTTAGGATGTAGGCCCTGGCTAGAAGAGGTTGGTCACTAGTGGCATGACTTGCAAGGATGTATTCTTGTCTCTGATTCTCCCCTTCTCTCTGTCTCTGTCTCTGTCTCTGTCTCTGTCTCTGTCTGTCTCTCTGTCTCTATGTTCTGTCTCTGTGGTCTCTGTCTCTGTCTCTCTGTCTCTCTCCCTCTCTGCTTCCTGGTTGCTATGAGTTGAGCAACTTTCCTCTGCCATGCCCTTTCTT
>RJWT010030369.1:0-14685 GCA_004365215.1 Cuniculus paca | reverse complement strand
TGGCAGGGAATAGCAACAAAGATCCAGAAAGGAATACATTAGACCCAGCACACTATCGCTTAACAGTACACAGACCTTCGCTTGGTAAGTATCCTGATAGTTTAGTATCCTATTAGTTAGAGAATTTGAAAAACTGAACAATTCTAATTTTTGCTTCTTTTCCAATAACTATTTGAATTTCTTCTTTAAAAGAAAAATAAATGTTATTCTATCCACTAATGGAAGCATGGGATGGAAGCATGGGAACTTTACCAGGACATTATGTATAGTAACTTTAGAGTGAAGCATTAATAAGTTGAAGAATACTTTGTGTTTACCACCCAATCCTTCCCAAAAGGCTTCATCAGTTTTTAAGAATTTAGATGCTTTGACTGCTGTCTCTTGACTGAGATATGTTATTTTTCTGGAAACTATGTAAAATGTGTGTGGGCTCTGTCTCGTGTCTGACATTCTCCTATTCTTCTAGGGACAGATGCAGTCGTGAAGCTGGATGATGGAGAGAAACACAGTTGAGTATGAGCAGCTTGTCCTCGATATACAGAGAAAGGCCAACTTCATGGCCCTCCAAAGCTCCTAAAGGGAAACTCACCATTAAAATCATGGGTCCAAAACAAAGAAGAAATCACTCACTCATTAAAATCTTCCTTGTAGATATCATCAGAATGTGAAGCTCCTTTAGATGTAGAAACATGTAAGGTCTGCATATTTCCCTCACATGCAGCCTAGAATTTAATTAAACCTTTAATTAATCTTTAGCTAATTGTTGATAACCAATCAATTTCAGAATATTGTCCTAAATAAATCATAATTAAGTCATGTTTGAAATTTACTATGATTTGGAAATAAAGTTAGTATTTGAAAAAAAAAAGAGTTCAACATTTTTTATTCCATTGTGAGTACCAACATGAAGCTTCAAGTAAATGATTTTAGCAAGTTGTTCAAATGTATGGTATATAAACGCCGTCAGCAGTATATGAGGAGCTCAGAAATGAGTGAATGTTTAAAGATCAAATTTAAGTTCTGTGCACAAAGATACTGAAGTGTTGAGGAGATGGCCAGAAACCAAGCCATCTGATGGATGTAATTTTATTAAGGTTTCCCATCAGCACGATTTTCTCCCTTCTACATGCCCACCCAGCAGTGTATGTGTCTGGTATATTCAAGTGTTGGTACCTGTGCGACTAGCAGAGCTTCTTTAAGTTGACCTCTTGACATAAAAAAAGTGACTAGTTTCTTCACATCACCAATGGCTATGCAGTATGGGATGACATCATCCTTATCTTCCTGGATTAACTGGTCAGCTCTCCTAATAAAATAAGGATATATATATATAATTTTTTTTGTATTGGCAATCAAACTCAGGACCTTGCACTTGCCAGGCAAGTGCTTATGCCACTGAGCTATATTCTCTACATAAAGATATATTTTACTATATTAAATTAAACTGAAATTTAATTTTACCTAGTTATTCCTCTTCTGGGTTCTTCCTTGAAGAATTATAGATATCATATTGCAGTGAAATATGCATATCCATGTTTATAGCTGCATAATTCATAATACCTAAATCTTGAAAACTCTCTGTATGTACATCAACAGACAAATTGGTAAAGAAAATGTAGTATTTATGCACAGTGAAGTACTACTGTACCATAAAGAAAGACTTGAGTCATTCGTAGGAAAATAAATACACCTTGATACCATAATGTTAAGTGAAATAAATCAGACAAACAAGATTAATTATTGCATGGTTTCTGTTAAATATGGAAACAAAATTCAAAATAAAAGACAATAGGCGGCTGGGGATCTAGCTCAGCGGTCTAAGCGCCTGCCCGGCAAGCGCAAGGTCGTGAGTTCAATCCCCAGTGCCGCAAAAAAAAAAAAAAAAAAAAAAAAAAGACAATAGGAAGTAGGTAGCTAAATTTTTCTCAAATAGAAAATGGATCAGGAGATGGAAGGAGATACGGGAGGAAAAAGGAATGAAGAAATCAATATGTGTTGTGTACATGTATCAACTCATAAGGAATGTAAACATTATGTACTGCAAACAGGTATGAATAAAGATAAAATTTATGAAAGCAATGTAGTGGCATAATAACATTGATATATGCTAGAAAACTATATTAACAATCATATAGAATATCAAACAATCATATAGAATATCAAACAATCATTGCTTCCATTCTACAAATTGTTACCATTGAGTGGCCCTACCTTGGTATTAAATGGGAATCAATCAAGTTGTTGCTGAGGTTGAAACAATGTCTTATGAAGCAAGTATCCACCACTAACTTGCCTTTATTAAGGATTCAGTGGGAACAGTTACAATCACAAGTATGTTGTGAGGGTGTAGAAATTCAGATATATGTAGGATTCTGGGAGCCTACAGTATGAAGGCTAGGGCCAACCTGTTGTTTAACGTACTGAGAGGAGAGTAGGTACAAGGCAACAGTTTACTTTTCATGCAAAAGGGTAAATCATGCTTAGATTTGACTGAGTTTTGTTTGTATACGTAGCAGTTTAATATTTTCCTAAACCATGTCCTATAAAAGAAAAACCCAGAGTTCTATTTTTACTGTCAGAACCAAGATAATTACATTAAATAGTACATTAGAGGCCTAGCACAATGATTGTCACTCAGTTTGGCAGTAAATAAAAATGTGTTGAGAATAGAATAGAAAGCTATAGGTTTTAAGTTGACATGAGTTATGTAAATAATATATTGACATTCTAAACCATGATACCTGGGAATGTAAAACTATGGAAACAAACTTGAGTCTTTGCCTATGTAATTTATTAAATCAATGGGGCATTATACTGGATTAGGACAGGGTAGGCCCTAAATTCATTATGACTGTATCCTTCAAGAAAAGGAAAGTTACAGAGACATGTAGTGCCATATGAAGATGAGCTAAGGACTAGAGTGGTCTGTTTATGAACCACAAGATCTCAAAGACCAGAAGCTAGGAGAAAAGCACAGAACCAATTTTTCCCCAGAGTCCAACAGGAACCAACTCTGCTAATAAAGTGATGTTGGAATTTTAGCCTCCAGAACTGTGAAATAATAAATTTCTATTGTTTCAAGCCACCCAACTTGCTGTGGCAAACTTAGGAGACTAATACACCCACACAAAAATCTTGTTGGTTGCAGTAGCCTTCTAAAAAAGGGACACTGAGTTGAGTTTCCTCAGTGGCCAGATAATTCTTTGTCATTGGAAACTCACTCATACCCAAGAGAAAAATTGTAGAAATTAGTGTCTCCAGAGAAAATAGTTACAATTATTTCCAGTTGATTATCCTACAAACTTTAAATAACCTTCAGAAAATCTTTTACCTTATGTTTCAATATCAATATATTAATCAGTCAGTGTTATGGTTTGTGTCTAGGTGGTCCTCCAAGCCTCATTCAGTCATGGAGGTAGCTGAAGGTAGAATTTGTGATTGGTTCATTGTCTAGAGCTGGGATTAGTGGTGTGAGTGCTGCACTTGCCCAGGGGTGGAGCCAGCATACAATGTAAGGCAGGGAAGAAGGAGTGTTTTCTCTCTTTTGCTTTTACGCTCTTGCTGCTTGCAGGCTGCTATGAATGGCTGCCCTTCACCCACACCACCCTGCCTTGCAGCCAGCTGAGTATGGACTGAAACCTCCAAAATTGTAAGAAATAAACCTTTGCTTCCTTCATTTTAGGCATCAGGTATTTTGTCTCAGCAACGAGAGAAAAGTAACCAAGACAGTACGTTTGCTGATACATCTATTCATCCACCAATATGGAGAAATTTACTTTCTGTTCTCTTTAGTAGACATCAAGACAATCATAAGAATATCAAAATGATTTGTAACCAATTCATCAACTGTGTCAGTAGAGATAAAATTTACTACTTAACATAAGGATAAGAAATCTCAAAAGCTACTACAGTATTTATATATTGAATCTATTCTAACAATTGCCTTTAAAACATCTATTTAGACACAGATCTTCTGCCTTACCTCTGCATTAACTTCTTCCAATATTTCACAGAGACCCCTGGTGCAATTGATAGAGCTTTGTCCCACTGAAATAACAGGCAAAAAGAACAGAAACATTTATTTTGATTGTACTGTGTAATTCTTAATAGATTTTTAACAAATGAGTTCGTATTTACGGAATTTTTAGTTCTTGGATTTCCTAGAACATTTTTGTATTAAAGTTATTGCATTTCGTATAGAATAAATACTAATATACTATAAAACATGTAAAACTTTATGATTCAGTAGGGAAAATCCAATTTCAAACCTAGAAAGAAGAAATGGAAAGAGGGAAGGACCATACAGACAGAATAAGATGGAGGAAACAAAAGGCATCAGAAGGAAGAGTAACTCATATATGTAGTTTGAAAATACTGCAATTTGTCTTTCAGTAATACCAGAGTAATTTGTTCTATAGTGATTTTTGTTCAAAACTACACTAAAAATTTCATTCTACTATTATTTATAGTGAGCAAGTATATCACTGATTTCTATTTTCATTCTTCGCTTTCTTCTGTTAATTTTATTTGTTTTCATATCTTCCTTTATAATTAGGAATACTTGCTATATTTTAAAAATTATACTCCTAATGAAAAAGTCACTATTCAATCAAGACTGATTATGACTGTTATATGGATTTTTCCAAATACAAGACTAAAATGGAACCAAGAAAAAATATTCTGAAATTCCACTATGTGAATCAAAAAGTAATTTTAATTAAGGTTCTTGCAGACAGTGGAATTCTACCACAATTAAGGATAGAAAATTGGTAATGAACTTCAACATTCTATTAAATAAATCATTTTTTTGCTTGACGTTCAGACTTTATCTACATTTTTCTACAGCAACACTTCCTTGTGAAATTAATTAGTACAGCTTAGTTAAACCAAATGAAATCATAATTATTTGAATGGTCTGTTAACGCATATTAACTAAATTGATAACTTTGTAATTGCTTATTACAGTGGAAGTTTTAAACACACAAAGCACAAGAATAGGTCAATGATAATGCAGAATCAAGATGATCATCTGGGCAACTTGGAAGGGAACTTTCAGAAAATCTAAGGCACAATTACAAGAGTAAAAGTTCTTGTGCAATGTACAGTAAATATAGCAAGGAAAATTAAGACATAAAATCATGAGAAAATTCATTGCAAAAATATCAAAATATTTCTACATAAGATCTTTGTATTCATTTTTAGATCTGCTAAAAACACTAAAATAAAAAAACAAATATGACTTTTTTTGTCTATCTAGTAAACACTTTTGTTTTTATTTAAACTGTGGTGGATAATATTAAAAAAAGGGAGAGAAATCAGTGCCTCATAACAAAAAGACTCCAAGCAACACTGTTGGTTTCCTTTCATATCCTTATCCTGCATTATCACTGAAGATACAGCTAAGAGAAACCTTATTTTCAAACCAGAAAACAAAATGGAGCTCAAGTGATCAGATTTTAATTCTGAGAAATAACATTCTGAAAGCACTGTAAGTCATAAGTTTTCTCAAGTAAAAAGGAAAAATAATGGTTCTTGTTTTTGTCATGCAGAAATAAGCATTCAGTTGCTATTCAGAAGAAAACGTTATGCAGTATGTTTAAGGTTACACATCTCAAGGAAAATGTTAACTTCAATTCATGTCTCTGTTGGCCCTTCACCAAAACAAGAAATATACTTCAAAATCTTTCTTCAATTTGTTTGTCAAGTACTATTTAACCTCTTTTAACATACTGTATTTGATAACTAGATGTTTTTAAAGCACAGTGCACAAACCCTTTTAAATTTTGACTCAGGATAAACATTTTGAAATACAGGTAACCATATTAGTAGAGAATGCATAAACTATTAAGAGTTCCTTTCTTTGCAATATGGTTTAAAACACAATTTATTTTTAATTTTGCAAATAAACACACTGTATTATTCTGAAAAACAATACAGGCTTGCACCTCTACTAGCAAATTTAGCGCTTCTGACCAAGGAAGACATCAACTTCTTAAAAACTGTTTCAAGCACTGTACTGGGTTTTATTATTTCTTTTTTGAACTTGAACAGGAACCAGAATGGACGATACATAAGATGACCTGCAGTGCCCGCGTAAAGCAGCTGTGCTCCCTAGGGGTTAGCCCTGGGTTCAGGGCTGTTGACTGTTTTCACCCATCACCTAGATGTTGGGTGACCATGATCTTGTTTGTTTTTTTGTGATCAGCAGGAGCTGAAGAGCTAGAACAACTTTTCTTTCTGGCCCTCTCAGGAGAAGATGATGAACTTGAATATGATCTTTTTCATGGAGAAAAAGAGCCCCTGTGGGACCTGGAGTTAGGTCTTAATTTTGATCCATGATGTCTCAGATGTTCTCTGGAACTGGAACAAGATCTTGACTGCAAATTGGAACTTCTTCAAGGGGACTTAGACCTTGAACTTGATGAGTGTAATGAAGATGCAAAGATCGAAACTTTGACTTCTGTGAGATTTTTTATT
This sequence comes from Cuniculus paca, assembly GCA_004365215.1. NCBI lineage: Eukaryota > Metazoa > Chordata > Mammalia > Rodentia > Cuniculidae > Cuniculus > Cuniculus paca. Next base: position 8,208 of record RJWT010030369.1, on the reverse strand, counting down.
GCTACTTTTTTCTTCATTGGTATCAAGATTATATTTTGAGAGATCAGCATCATCTTCACCCTCATCTAGTTTATATTTAGAAAGATCTGCAATCTTCCCCCTCTTCTTCTCCTTCTGATGCTCTGTCATCAACTTCCTTTAATAGAGATGCAGGACCAACTGCCTTCCCTCTGTATTTTTTCTTTTTAAATCCTAACTCATCATATTCTTCATCAGATTCTTCTCTTTCTATAGTCAACATTTTCTCTTTCATTAAACCTACTACCATATCCTATTCTTTCTTGTAATTTAGCATATTTGGGCATATTACACATGTGTCTTGGCTACTTTTCTCTCATTGCTGGGACAAAACACCTGACACCCAAAGTGAAGCAAGGAAAGATTTATTTAGCTCACAGTTTCTGGAGATTTTAGTCCATAATCAGCTGGCTCCAAGGCAAGGTGGCATGGCACAGAGGAAACCTTCAAGGCAGCAACCAGAGCAAAAACAGGAAAATGCAAGCCTCTTCTCTACCCTTAAATTGTACACAGGCCACCCCCTCTTCAGGATGGGTCTAACACTCACAAAATATCCTTGCCCTCCTTTGTACAGGATGAGGATATTTACAAAGTAAAAACCCTGACTCACTGCTGAGTCTCTCATTTAAACATCTAAACTGCTCAAGTTGACACACTGTATCAGCCAAAACAACATGTTACACTCTGATCTTCTGGCCTAGTTCACATTACTGCAAGTTTTACACTGCCAGTCATTAACTCTTTTCTGCCAGAACCTTTCCTATTTCAGTGCCTGCAGCTTTCCTCAGTGACCTGTTATTTTCTCCCAACCATATTGATTACATCTGGCTCTTCTAGAAAAGTTTACATTTCCACATTTCTTGTCAGGGCAAATCTAGTCCCTGTCACTGACTTGGAAATTCTTGGTTGATATCTTGGATGCTGCCACTGTCACAGCTGCTCGCAGCTATGTCCAGTGGATTATTTTTAAAACTACATACATAAAATCATTTTACCTAAACAGTACCTTAAACATGTTTAAAATAAGCGTATGTTTTGAGGGGAAATTTGCTTTTATTACAGTAGAGAAAAATGGATGAAAACGTTGAAATTTAAATTAAATTAACTTTGCATTCCCCAAGGTCTTTCAGTAAATTTATACCTTGTAAGTGAAAAGATGCAATGCTTGATTAAACCTATAGTAATTAAGCTTACTTAAATAGAACCTGTTCATAAGGAGATGCTTATGAAAAATTATAAGCAGATCTATTTTTCTAAAAACTTTCAAACACAATTTTATGAATCATTAACTCCAGTGAATCTGTACAACAATAATGTTACAGACACCTGAGAAAGGTTTTAAAATAGTTTAAAATTATATATATCCTCACAAACTCAGAAAGGTAAAGAACGACATTGTTCTATCAAAATTTATTTCTTTTCTTTTGCATTTTAATAGGTTAGCTTTCTAATAATACTCTAACTAAAAAGTAACTTAAGTCAAGTATTTATTACTTCATAAATAAAAATTTTATGTTGCTTCTAAATTCAATACTTTATAATTTACAATGCTTTTTCAATAACATTTTAAAATGCCATATGGTAATATTTCAGGTCAAGCAGTAACTCACTATTTCAGTATATGGGAAAATAAATTATATTTAGTTTTGATATATTTTAATGTAACTATTGTTTAGTTTTACTTTATATTATTTACAACTATTCTTAATATCATGTTTTATAATAACAAAATTAATTAACCTAGTCGTTTTAAAAAATAACCAACTCTTAAGTAAATATGCCCATGTCATTTTGTCCTTTGTTTTGGTAGGTGGAGAATTTTTGTTGAGCTAAACTATGTAAGCAAAAAGGGGAAAAACCCAATCAATTTTCAGAAACAGTATATATGCATGGAAATAGCACCCAGGATCAAGAAACAGAAGTCCCTTCTTCCCTGTGTTCCATTGTAGCCACTGTCCCACTACCAAAGAATTTTAATAGAACAGATTCATCCTAATCTCTCTGTGAAAACTCTAGTTTGTTTACTCCTCTATAAAAACCAGGATGGGGCTTATGAGTGCCCTTTATCAGTGAAAATCCCTGTCAGATCAGTGTGTGATGGGGATTCCAGTACATGCAAATTAGCCACTAAGGCAGTGCTTCTTAAAATTCATCCTGAATGAGAATAATTAGAAGGACTTATAAAAACATAAAGTGTTAGGTTTCATTCCCAGAGTTTATAATTCTGTAGGTCTGGGATGGGACATGCTGATGTTAGCTTAGACAACTGGCATTGTTGACTGCTATCCTAGGGTACGCACCTAATCTCAGCTCAGCGGGGTATCATTTGGATGAGAAAAAATAAGCTTTGTGGTTTTAATACATAGAATTAAGTATATTCTCAAATACTTAGAATACTAGGTAGGCTCCTTAACTTTATTTTACTAGCACATTACCTCTCCAAGTTCAACCATTAGTTCACAATATCTCTGAATGTGTCCTAATCTCAAGTGTATTTCGGCAGCTTCTTTCAGTCTTTCTTCTGTTGTAGGTGCACCAATACCACCACCAAATTTAGACATCTTCACTGTCGTTAGTTCTTGGGCTTCAGACTAGTTAAAAGGAAAGCACAATTTTAAAAATTATGTTACTAAGAGCAGGACATTGTAAAAGCATATAGTACTCAGAATTCAATATTAAAATCAGTACTTACCATCTGTAAAATATGACACATTTTTAATATAACATTTTGAAGGACATGTGGAGAGATTAAGAAAGAAGAAGCTGCAGCCTGGTGCCCTTAACCCTCTTCAGAGGTTGTGGTTATATATATGCCCAGAGGCCAAAAGGCAGTAATAAAGTGGCATACACCAAGTAAGACAGATTTTAAAAAATGAATAAATACATAAGAGTCTTTGATGAAAATTTAAAAATATGCAGCTCACTTTGGCTCTCTCACTGTCAATAGATTTTTCAGATATAGTCATTAGATGTTCAGCTTGTGGTTTAAGAAAGTACTTCTTCATTATTAAAATAATTGTTCCTCATGACCATCAAATTACATTCCTGGCACAATTCCCTCCATGCTCCAACAGTTAACCATTTCTTGCTGGTCCCAGGACAGGTTTCATTAGCAATATTGGATATTGCCCCTTTTTATAAGGTAACTAAATTTTTGTATTGAAATTCATCGACATCTATGTTATGGTGAGCTCTAATAGAACATATCCCAGCAGATAGCCAGAATAGTCCGTATTCCACAATCAATCATCTGATAGAAGGGTAAAGATAAAGCATTTCCAGATGTTCCAAGTGATCTTTGAAGAATTCATGAGAGTCCAACTCTGAAAACTATGGTCATCTTAATCTAGTCTAAAATAATTCAGTGTCATGATAAGTTTTATGGAAGACTTATCTCCAAGTTAATTTATTTCAGTCTATCAATCTAACTATATCTAACTACCTGTTATAATTTTCTTACTTTAAAAGGAAAAAGAGAAAAATTGCTTCAGTACATCATATTGCATGATCTACTTACTGTTCTAAATTTAATCAGATGTTTCAAGTGCATTATTCCTTTGCAGTAGTTCTGAGGAAGTAAGCTATCATCTTGCCCTTTTATCACAGCAACCAAGTTCCACAAATTGTCACTACCACCAGGAGGCTAAAAAGTTGATACAGAATAACCAAATGAATAAAAAGCCTCATAGAAGTTTTCATTTTCAAACATATTATAATGCACACTTAATCTAAATTGAAAAATTGAAATAAATATTATTTCATTTTTGTTTGTTTTATATTCGCTCACTGTAAAGATTATATTAAATAGGACAGTGAATACAAATATGTGACAACTTAATGACAAGAGCTGTGACAATTCATTTTGGTTAAAGGGAACATGTTCACATTTAAATTCTGTAAAACTTACTGAGAAGCATTCCGAAAACCATTTTAGTTTTTTCACTGGAGGATTACCGGCTGCCTTGTCTATTTCTTGCTTGATATCTCTTGACGCTTTACCACACAACAGAGGGGGAGTGCCTTTTTCGATAGCATAATCTGATTAAGAGATACAATTCAGTGAGGAACAATTCCTTATGTCCTTTAAAAATCAAATCAAATGCACACTTATGTTTAATACCAGTGTTTCCGATAATCTCTTCCCAAGATCTGTCAGCCAGAATATTTATTTGTAAAGGAGTGATAAGAGGTGTTAATGACCAGAGTCTCACTGTAGAATCTCGGGAGCAAGAAGCCATGGTGAAGGGACGACTTGGGTGGCATGTTAAACCTGGTGGGGAAAAAAACTCAATTTTAACTAAAGTAAATATTAGAAAATAGTTTTTACTTAGGTGTGCACCTCCAAAAAACAAGTGATGTTCTGAAGAAATGATGTGGATAACCGAAAGGTTCTCAGAGTCAAATTTCTACTTGCATTTAATTAATACCTTGGCAGATAATATAAGAAAGTAACAAATTATTTACTACAGTATGTAAATATGAATATAAAATTGAGGAATTATTAGAAAGCAAATATCCTGAGTAAAAATATTCAAATTACATTTTATTTGATTAAGCAGCATGTATACCCATCGGGTACACAGTATCTACAAGTTATTGTAACGATAAATGAAAGTTCTAGTTACAAAATGAAGAAAGAGCAATCTTTCAATTTAGAATATAAAAAAAGATTCTACCATCAGTCCCACATTACCTCAGTTAAAAATGCTACTGGGATAAAGCAGATGAATCTGACTAAGATTTGGGCTATTTTTCCTATGGAATCATTTTTGAATTCTTAATCCACCCACTCACTCCTATCAAGATTTGGTAATGAAAATACATACAAACGCAAATGAGAAGTAAAATGACATTCAAAAGATAACTAATCTTGTTTTCCATACCTAACTCAGTTATACTAGAAAACTTGGTATTACTTTAAAAAACAAAACATTATCTTTACTACCCAAAAATATGGAGAGTGGTTTAATTACTCTATTGTTCATTTGTTTTCTACAATTTATGTCTGGACTGATGTTAATAAAAGTGAGAAAACCCAACACATGTACTGGTATATTTGTGCATGGGTATATGCATGCACTGTGTGTGGGTAAACACTGAAACACAGATACACACCTGCTGAGAGAAAAAGACACTGCAGTACTAGCGATAGTCATCTTCTGATAATTTATGGTGATTTCTTCAGTTTCTTTTGTATATTCTGATATTTCAATAAATATTTTATCTTATATTATCTTATTTTATTTTTTTATTTTTTGAGACAGGGTCTCGCTTTTAGTACACGCTGGCTTCGACCTCAATTTGTAGCCTAGGCTGGCCTTGTACTCACAACGATTATCCTGTCTCAACCTCCTGAGGGCTGAGATTACAGGAGTGCACTACCACGCCCGGTCTAAACATGTATACTTTAAAATGATAAAATATTATTGTAGAATAAAACACCTTAAGATTTCTTTGAAAATACTGTATAGCTGTCAGTGTGACTGTTCATGCCTATAACCTCAACACTTGAGAGACTGAAGCAGGAAGATCACAAGTTTGAGTCTTACCTTGGAAATTTAGAAAGATCTGTCTCAATAAATAAATACATACATACATACTTATATGGCTGGGGATGTAGGTGACTGTAAAGGGTTCAATCCCCAGTACCACAAATAAAAATACTGTATTGCTCAGAAATGAAAAGCAGCATTAACATATCAAAATAACAAGTACATGAAAAACACTTTACCATATACATCTGCACCATGATCACACACAGTATCCAAACAAGTTCCTCCCCGAGTGTCCCATACTTTTATAGTATAGTCCCAGCTGCCAGATATGAGTAGATATGGAATCTCAGCGTTCCACATTAATCCCCTCACAGGTGCAGTGTGTCCAGTGAGAACATTTATGCAAGTATCTTCAGTATAATCCCAGATTCGAACAGAACTGAAAAGATATTTATGTGAGTAGTGAAGTTATCATTTATCCAAATTATTAATATAGTTTAACAGAGCACAATTAGATTGTTCAGCATATTTAAAAAGCATTTTATGTTTCAAAATATATTGATGTTTTCTTCTTTATAGCAGATGGAAATGAAACTTAACTATGCCAGAGTTATATTATACCAACATTTTTTTTTCCTGAATTTTACTGGTCATTTGCTACATGTGGTGAACATACTGATGGAGAATTTATACAAACAGGCCAGGGATTTAACTCAGTGGCATAAGTGCCTGCCTGCCAAGCGCGAGGTCATCAGTTTGATCCCCGGTGCCACAAAAAAAAAAAAGAATTTATACAAACAAAAACTACTTTCTTAAAATGAAATAACCCAGAACATATATAATTGAAGAGAAATTATGATGATATAAAAAGCGATAATTTAGGAGTATGGACATTATTTGTATATTATGAAATTTTTAAATTCTGATGATGTATGTTATTTAATAATCACTTCATATTTATAGTTTCATCAATACAGTAAATCAGTTTGCTATAATGTTTAAGAATCTGCGATGAAATAATTTAGTATCATTGTTTGAGCCACTAGAATAGTGGTGTCCTTTTAAATGACATAGTTACTTAGGCTTTGGAGTCACAACACATGGGTTTTGGTCAAATATGAGAAAGGCTTTTATATGCCCCTTTATGTATAAAAACTCCCTAGGTTTGCCAAGTTGATGCATAATATGAGGACACTGATAATTAATGGTTTTCTGATACGTTTTTATCTTGATTTAAAGCTGCTAAATAACATTAGTGATATTTATCTGTATTAAGAATGACTGCTAAAGGAACAAATAAACTGAATTTAGTAAACACTTTCATTTCTCACTACTACAAATCAGTAAAATGATGACTGCAATCTTTCTTAAAATATTTCTCACCAGCGATTGAATATTACACTTAATGTAGAACAGAATTTAAATGTTGAGCCTAGAATAATCTTATATATAAAGCATATTCACTTTCACATGGTAACAGAATTAGAACAAATATTAAAATTGATAAACCACAAAAATCTCATAATTCTTTCTCTAAAATTTTAATTTATGCAAAAAAATTTCATAGTGAAAACAATTATTCAACATATTAAACCTATGGTTACTATGCACTATAATTTATAAATAGACAAAGTAAGATTTTCTTACCTAACTCCCCATCTTCAGTGATTAAACAAATTACATTATGTAAATACATCTTTTTGCATGTAAAATATAAGCAAGATTTCAAAAACTCTCACAAATTAAGAATAATGTTAAATTACTCTCATTTCTAAAATGCTCTCTCTTCATGCCAAAATTCATGATTAGTTTTTATTCTATTCTTGGTGAAACATTATGAAAACATGAAGAACAAACTTTTCTCTACTTATGGAGATTTATTTGGTTTAGAGATTCCCTTTCTCCATATATTCTTTTAATTCTTTCTTTCTCTCTCTCTTTTTTTTTGTTAACTTTCTTGCTAATAAGCTAGAAATAAGCACTCACTATAATCAAAATAACAAAAACCATGAACATAATGATAATAAAAGCATGGCAGGGTTTAAAATTTAGTCTGGGTTGAACTTACTTGAAGCTACTTATTTGACCTTATAAATATGTGTATTTCTGGGAAAATACAAGTTTATAGTTTTAAGAACTGGAAAATTAGAATTCAGAAATACATACCCATCATCAGAACCACTGCAAAGAATTCCTTCCCTCAGAGGAGACCATTTAACATGAAAGACTTTTGCCGTATGGCCACTGAATACTTTCAATGGTTGATCGGAGCTGGTGGCCACATAGTAGACACGAACGTTTTTGTCCTCACAACCAGTGGCTATCATGTCTCTGAAATATTATCAATTAAAATATGACCATTTTAATATTATTTACTACTAATAATGTGCAACAGTGCTAATTTCTAAAGATAAGATTTTCTGCTTCCTTAAGAAAATTAGATTAAAAACTTATGTAGGTGATGGTCAAAATGTATGGTGAATGCTTACATTAAAAATCATTACAGTAAAAGACGTATTGCCCTTAAGTCTCTTCAAAATATTCCTTCTTACTTTGAAAACACTTATCCCATCATCTTGCCACTTTCTGAAATAGTCCTAGAAGTCTTCTTTCATATCTTTATGAGGTCTGATAAAAAATATTATAAATGCTGACACCTAATTGTATCCAATGGAAATACAGGCTGGCAAAAATA
>RJWT010030368.1:0-14691 GCA_004365215.1 Cuniculus paca | reverse complement strand
TGTGTGTGTGTGTGTGTACGTGCACATGCATGCTAGGGACCAAACTCAGGGCTTTGTGCATACTAAACACATGCTCTACAACTAAGCTACCCTAGCCCAGCAATTTGTTTGTTTGTTTAAGGCAGGGTTTCACTATGTAGTTCAGTTGGCCTTGAACTGTGTAGCCCAGGCTGGCCTCAAATTCGAGGTGATCCTTTTACCTCAGCCTCCCAAGTATGGGGATCACAGGTGTGCAGCCCTAGCCTAGCAATTCTTATTTGGAGTAGTAGCTAAGCTACCCCTACTGCTCTCCCTTGCTCTGTGTGTTATGAAAGGAGTAGAAACAGGTCATCGAATCTCAGTTCTCACACACAAGCAAAAAGTGACGGCCTAGGAAGGAACTAAAAGAATACATACATTTTGAATTTGCTGGGTGCTTTGCACACATGCATAGGATGAGAATTCATGTAAATGTCACCCCAGAGGACACAAGGGGGAGGGGAGGAATGGGTCCAGCATACTGAGTCCAAATATTCACACCAGACATTAAACTGGGTCAGCTGAGGCTGGAGGTCAGAATGTTTCGCATGCTGAAAAATGAGTTGGCACCAAGGCAAACAGCATAGGCCTTTTCCTTTCCTAAGCGATTCTAGGCCCCATGGAGCAGAACCCTTCTCCCCCCAACTTCACAGGAAGTGGTCTGGATGCAAGCCCAGCAGAAGGCAGAACTAAACTGTCTGTAGGCCCCTTTCCAGCTCTGGAATCCCATGACAATATTTCCTATTGATCTTACTCTCTCCCAGGAATATAACTAGCCACATATAGAAAACAAAGATGACAGAAAGGGCAGCAGCATGTAAAGCTGGACTTGGGTAGAAAAGACTAAAGGAAAGGAACACACTCAGTACAGGACCAGAGAGCTAAAGGTTAGCACTGGAAGGCTATGGCCAGAGGTGGTCTTAAAGGCTGGGGTGGGGAGGGAGATGGTGGCAGGAAGTCTAACCTGGCAGCAATGTCGTCATCCTCACCACCCCAGCCCCAGTATTCATTGGGGAAGCCATTCATCTTCAGGTACTGGTCAGGAGTGAGCGCTGAGACTCCTCCGAAGTACTGGGGATATGGGAGGCTAGGGAGAGAAAGATCCTTGTATTCCACAAGTCTTTTTGGAGAGACATCCCTTGGCTACCCTTCCACAAAATGGTTAATTTCTCTGCTTCCCAACACTCTTCTATGCCTTGTACCTGTATCCAAACTTGTTCATGGCAACAGCAACATGGCGGGGTCCCCTGGGGTCACACACATACAGATTGTGGTCATTTTCTGGCAGGAGGTCCACATCATGTAAGAATAGGCAGTCCCACTCTTCATCACGCAGGGCCTCCCGCACCCCAACATTCAGAAGCTTTGCCCTATTAAATGTTCCATTTCCAGCCTGAAAGATAATGATAGGTAGCATAATGAGGATGGTGAAGTAAAGAAGTGATAAGAGGAAAATCTAAGTGGAATGTGCAGTGGGAGAATGAAGGGAAAGATAAGGTATCTTTTTCATTTAATCATTCTGATGTTTGCATAGCAGTATGTGCCTGATATTTAGGTGCTACTGTTTAGCATTTCATCCTGATCACAACCGGGAAACAGGTGATACATTAATTTATCTATTGCTCTGTCTCTCTGGGGGTTTTTTTGCTTTTGTTTTGTTTTTGTTTTTTGAGACAGTCTCGCTATGTAGTTCAGGCTTGCTTCAAACTCACGATGTAGCCCAGGCTGGCCTTGAACTCAGTGATCCTCCCGCCTCAGCCTCCCGAGTGCTGGGATTACAGGCATGTACCACCATGCCTGACTTGTTTGTCTCATTTTAGAGTGTTAAGTATCTTGCTCAAAGTCATGCATGTCAAAAGTTGCAGAACTAGAGCTTTAGCCCCCATCTTCCCAATTCCAAATATGCACAAGCCACTTTAAAAAAGGAAAAATCAAGGAATACTATAGGACAGAGGGAGTTCCCCACACAGAATAATGAGAAGTATAGGACTAACAAGTTTGGAAGAACAAGGCCAGGTGCTTCTCCACATTCCACAGTCGGCCATCTTACAATTATCCCAGGGACTCAACAGGTGAGAGGAGAACGGCATTTACTTGAGGCTTCCTTACACAAAAGACAGTCAGAGTGGGGTAGGTAGCGGGGGTACCTGGTGGATGACATAGATGCCATAAGCGAGCTGCTGGCGCTGCAGGAAGGGGTGCAGGTGGTAGAGCAGCAGGCGCAGGTGGTGCTCCCGGGCACGATGGGGCACAATGATGGCTGTTCGGGACCGGGGCTCACACCCTGCAGGGCGGTACCGGCCCCCAGGCTCTACCCGGGGATTCCGCTCCACAATCTCTGCTAGTGATGGCACTGGGCTAAAGGACACCGACACAGGACCCACTGTTGGGAGGCAATGGTAAGTTCAAGAGTTGGAGGGTCGAGGAGAAAGAACGAGCAGCAGGGCATGGGAATAGCTCTGGCCCTGGCAGTGCGGTTTCAGGCCCAGTTTCCCTAGGCCTCACTCAGGAATCCCCTAAGCCTTGGGTTTCCTTCCATTGCTGCTGTGAAGGCCTGGAAGGTACAGGTTCCTGCCTAGCCTGCCTCCCTTTTTTAGGGCTCCATAACTTTGTCCTACCTCACAGGATTTAAAGGTGCAGATGGGGGTGGAAAAGAACAAGGCTACCAACTAATTAAACTAGGGCTCATCAACTGGGGAAATAATTCCAAGCCTGGGGCAGAAAGAGCCTATAAATGGGCAAACAGTGGAAAGTTGTAGCTCAACATGAGAGCCTGGTGTACACTGAATTCAGAGTCCCCTCTATGTCCCCCTCAGCCCACCTTCAGAGTACCCGAATCTCCTAAGTCCCATTCCTGCCACTCCACGCCTGCCCAAGGCTCCTCGCCACCCACACCTTGTCCTTTCCTTCCCCTCCTTCTTCCTTTTGCACTCACCTAAGAGAGGAGATCTTTCTGGACAGTAGGGCAGACCTTGAGGAGCTGGAGGACCCCCTGGGGCTCCAGGGACCCCAGGCAGGTGACTGAGGTTACTGTAGACATCTCGAGGGTGAGAATAGTCAAATGTTGGCCCCTGATCCCGGCCAAATAGGGCACTAAGGCTTCGGAATCCTCCTAGTGACAGGTACATCATGACAGCCAGCTGGGAGCCCACAAGCAGGGCCAGCGTGCAGGGCCGCTCCAGCAGCCTCCGCAACATCCTGAGGTGAGGTCTAGGGAGGGAAAGAGGGGAGTTCTGGGAGCAGGCAGGAAGACAGCAACCAGCAGGAAGACAAGTGGATAGGGGTAAAGGTGGTGCAAGCGGCAAAGAAGAAAAACAGTTACAGAACAAAGTCACAGAAAGGAGCACACAGGTGTACAATCACCCGAGAAAAAGAAATAGAATGAAAGCACCAACAGCCCTACCACCTGTCACTTCCAGCCCAAGTTTCACTCCCCCTCCACCCCAACCACTCCCACCATCTACTCTCAGTCCCATCCCCCAGGATGCTTACATCATTCAAGTCCCGCATCCCTGTCACAAGTCTCTGGAGAGCACTCCCCTCCTCCAATTTTAGAGGAAAAAGAGACTCACCTAGATTCAGGCTGTCTTCTTTCTGATCATGGGGTTTCCAGGGGGCCCCGGGGGCGCGGAGATGTGAGGCATTATCTAAAATGGGAAATGCCACAGAGGACAGAAAAAGGCTCCATCCAGCTCTCCACCAGCAAATCTGGGACCGGCTGGAACAGAAGTGGTCTCGGATACCCAGCCGCCTGCAAGGGCAGAGATCAAGAGTAGGGTGAAGCCGGTTTCCCAGAGGAAGTGAGGGAAAGTGGTTGGAAAGAAGAGGAGCGGAAGATGCCAGGTCATTGGCCTTTCTCCCAGGCTGCCTGGAGTGAACCTATAGACACTGTCAGGTTTGGACTCAATCTCTTGCTCCCTCTCCAAATGGACGCACTTGTATGGGGACTGGGGACACAGCAACTGTTGGAGACACTGTTTCCTCACACCCAAAACCCGTTCAAGAAGCGACACGGTTTTGACAGGACTAGCGAGTGGCCTCAGGAGCGCCCAGGGAAGTGGGAAACACGCTCCTGGCTTTCTTCACCCTCCGCAGGTGCAGGGGACTGTGCGCCCGGGAGCTGCGGGGAGCGGACTGGGGGTGGCGTCCTCTCCCTTCTTCACCCCTCCTTTCTGGCTGATGAAGGCTCACTGATGGAGAGGAGGGCTGGGGCAGAGGCGGCCGGGGTACCTGGGCCAGCTCACCTGGAGGGGCGTGGTCAGCACTCGGCCTGGGGTTAGACTCCCGCTCTCCGGAGCACGCCCATCTCATCCCCCCTCCTCTCGCGTTTGCCCGCGCGCCCTACGTGAGCCCACCCGGCCCCTGTCCTCACTTCGCCCTGAGATCCCGGCCCTGCTCAAGCTTGTCTCCAGCCTCTGCCCACAACTCACTCTCCAGGCCGTCCAAACCTTTCCCCGAGGCCTCTCTCTTTCGTTTCACAGTCCCCAGCTTACGTACCTGGCCTCCGGCTTCCCGGCATCACCACCACCCCGACAGCCGGGCATGTCTCGTCGCCGCCATCTTGGAAGCGGGCGCCGCGGGGCGGGGCCTGGCGTCACGGGGCGGGGCCTCCGGGCGCGCACAGTCTGGACCGCCCGGCTGGGTGGCGGGGCGGGCGGGAGAAGCCGAGCGGCCCTGCGGTTCTGGGAGCCGGTGCGTCCTAACGGGACTGCATTTCTCACCCCTTAAGTGCGTTAAGACAGCATTTGACGGCCTTCGTTTTCCACGCGGCCGAGGTGACAGTTTGGGGCATCTGACGACCTCACTATCATCAGGGGCAAGCTGGGCCTTTCTCCAGTGTGTCAGTGGTGCCCCCTGCAGCCGAGCGCTACTTAGTATCAAAATTGTTTCTTGCTGAGGCTACATCGTTGCAGACTGCTCTAGCGCTTTTTTGTATCTCAATGGTATCCCGCAGGCCTTGAAATAGAAACAGTTAATAAAGTAATGAAACATTGAGCCTGGAAGGAAACGCAGCGTCAGCTTTAATGCAAAACTGTATTTCCTTAGGTATTAGAGTAAAATGCACGCCTTACTGAAAATATGGTTTGTTTTGTTTTTGTCTTTTTGAGACAGCGTCTCACTATGCAGTTCAAGCTGCCCTTGATCGTAGCCCAGGTTGGTCTCAAACTCACAATGATCTCTTGCCTCAGCCTCCCCAGTGCTGGGATTACAGGTGTGTGCCACCACTCCAGGCTCTAAAATATGTTTATCCACTCACCCCTAGCACATTGTGTTTCTCAGAAGCAAATGTGCGCGCTGAAAAAACAGTAAGAGACTTGAATTAGTCATTGTGAATTGAGATTTGAATTGGTCAAAAAGTTCTGGTCTTTTGTGTGTGCATAGGAGGAAGAACGGATGTAAACAATAGTGTGATGAATATGATAACGCAGAAATGACGCCTCATTCACACGTAGGGATTCCGGAAAGGCTTTCCAGAAATAGTGCCAGCTAATGAGAAACCACAAAAGATTTATCTATAGCACATCCTTTTATGATTCTATTTTCTCTGTTTTCGCGGGAGTTATTTTACAATTCAGTATAGGTAAATGATCCACATGCAAATTCTGTCTTGTCTAGTAGAAGTTCAATTAACCTCCTACTCCCCACTTGTGGAAAAGAAGCAGGTTTTGCCTCCGTTTTCTTAATTCAGTGTTGTATGCCTGACCTGTAAATATGTGTGTTCTCTAGATTTTCTCCTGTACCAAAACTACCAGTTTCGTCATGAGTTTAGTATGATAAATGTGTACATTTAATGTGGTTGTCAAAGGAGACTGACTCCTTAACCAAACTTTGGACAGGCACCTCTGAGCCCTTTTTTAATTAGGTCTGGTGCTTGGGCCCTATCTTGTGCCTGCCTAGCCGGTTTTAGCAAGAATCCTGCCAAACCAGATAAGTGAGAGTTCCCCCATACACACACACACATACACACCTGATGCCTATCATGCTCACCTGTCTTCAGAAAAACTTGTTAGTTTACTGGGAATCACCCTTACCTTGATGTAATTTTTCCTTCTATGTACTGACTCCCTTATTCTGCCTATAAATGCCCACTTGTTCTGATTGTCTTAGGGTTTTTTTGTTGTTGTGGTGGTGGTGGTGGTGGTTTTGCTTTGTTTTTTGAGACAAGCTTTCACTATGCAGTTCATGATGACCTGGAACTCAATATGTAGCCCAGATTGGCCTGATCCTCCTGCCTCAAGTGCTTCCTCAACTTCTCAAGTGCTGGAATTACAGCGTATGCCATCATACCCAGCTGTCTGTACTGTCTTTACAACTGTCTGACTAGTTTTTTCTTTAGCAGATTGAGAGTCAATGTTTTACCTATTTCTGAAATGAACAGTGTTCCAGGCAGAAAAAACCATAAGGGCAAAAATCTGAAAAAGAGGAAGAGATTAGGGGATTTGGGAAATTGAAATCAGATCAGTAAGGCTAGATAGTAGGATAAAGGGGAGGCTGAGATGCAAGATGAGATGAGCGGGTACAAGACAATGATAGACTCAGCACACCATATCCTCTCTCTCTCTCTCTCTCTCTCTCTCTCTCTCTCCCAGGGATCGGACTCAACAGTTTCACGCTTCCCAGCTGGGGATGTAGCAGAGTGGTATAATCAACAAGTTAAAAAAAGGGGTTTTCCCCCAAGGGCAAAAAGAAGACATTGAAATAGTCTAAACAGAGAGTGGGGTGGTCTGAAGTTTGGTGAATGGAGAGCATTATCAAAGGGGTCACGGTCAGAGGCAGGAAGACTATTTAGAATTTATGACAAAAATTCCCAAGTGATGGCCAGGGATTTAGCTCAGCAGCATAAGTGCCGGCCTGGCAAGTGCAAGGTTGTGAGTTTGATCCCTGGTACCAAAAAAAAAAAAAAAAATCTTGTGATCTCTTCACGTGAAGTGACAGGTGTCATCTCCAGTCTAGGAGGTGACCTCCCAGTGCCATGTGAGGACCCTGGGCCAAGGGGCTGGTGGAAGGGGAGGAGGGGCTGGCCATCCATGGAGGGAGATTGCTCCCAAACTCCTTTCTTGTTTCTTAGTTATGGTTGCCAAGTCTTGAAAACTTCGTCTTTTGCTGAGGATATATCTCAGTGGCACAGGGCATGCCTGGCAACTGTGAGGTCATGAGTTTGATTCCCGATACCAAAAAAAAAAAAAAAAAGAAAGAAAGAAAGAAAGAAAGAAAGAAAGAAAGAAAGAAGAAAAGAAAAGAAAAGAAAAGTTAAATTCATCTTTGGAGGGATTGAAACGACAGGAAGTTGAAGAGGAGGCAGGACATTTCTAAATATTTCAACCACAAATGTATTGTTATTTTTGTTTACATGATGTCTTTTCCTTTTTATAAAAGAAGTGTGTGTTGAGCCGGGCATAGTGGCACACACCTGTAATCCCAGCACTCATGAGGCTAAGGCAGGAGGATGGTTTTGAGTTTGAGACCAGCCCGGGGTACAAAGAGAGCTCAAGGCCAGCCTGAACTGCATAGTGAGACCCTGTCTCAAAAAGACAAGGGCCGGGGATTTAGACACGGGCCACGAATTTAGCTCAGTGGCATAACCACCTGCCTGGCAAGCACAAGGTTGTGAGTTTGATCCCCAGTACCAAAAAGAAAAGTGAAAATAAAAACATAAAAGAAGTGTATGTTGATTGACTATTTGGTAAATGGGGGAAAGTAGGAAGAAAATTATGTTATGAAGACAAGCAAAACCACTCTGGATATATGGGTCCATTTCCCTGCAGTCTTTTTTTTTTTTTTTCCTCCTCTGCATAGTCATTTGAATATAATTTCATCATGCTGCGTTTACAGTTTGTATGTTTTACTTTTGTTCTCTGAACATGGTCATAAGCATTTTCTTGTATTGTTAGCTCCTACTCCCAGTCCACAGTTTGTCCTGATCTCGCCGTGCTGTGTTCTTTATTTCATATCATCCTCCAGCTTCATATCTGCTCCATTTACTTCACTTGGATTTTGCGCAACATAGAAGGACTCTGGAGTTGACCTAATAGACAGAAATGCTTCCCCCAGGGGAACAAGAAAGGAGAACAAGGACAAGAAAAGAAAAAAAAAAGACAGAGACTAGAAGGAAAAAATGGAAACAAAGCTTTTGTAAACAAGGAGGGAGAGGGATTGAAGAGAGGGAAAGAAATGGGGGTTGGGGGAGAAGCAACAAGATATATTATGTATGCCAGGCATGAAGCAGGAGGATCATTGTGAGTTTGAGACCAGCCTGGGCTACAAAGTGAGCTCAAGGCCAGCCTGAACGGCAGAGTGAGACCCTCTTTCAAAATGACAAAAAAAAGAAGACATGTTATGTACAAATTCCCTATGATGAATGTTATCATTATCTATGTATATCTAAAAGGTACCAATAAAATTAAAAAGAAGAAATCCTTCTCCCTACCGGCACCACCCTATGGGACGCCGTGGAGTCCCTGAATCTTTCAGCTTACTCCTAGAAGGTGAGGCAGATGCCTCCTCCAGGACCATTTCTGTAACCTTACATTCTGGGGCAGGTGCTCCTTCTCTGTCATGACACCTGTAGCACAGGTCTGGAATCTTGGTCCTCCTTGACTGTGTCAGCCACAGATTATAAATGCTCTGAGGATAGAGACCATGCATTACCTTTTATCATCCCCTGAATGTAAACAGAACTTTGGGCACAAATTCTATGAAAAGCTAGGTACTGTGGTGCATACTGGAAATCCCATTAGTCTAGAGGCTGAGGCAGGACTGTGAATTTGAAGCCAGGCTGGGCTACACAGTGAGAGTCTATCTTAAAAAAAAATCCACAAAAATCCCATTTTAGATATGATCTAGACGTTCCTCGGTTTCATGTGAGGATTCAAAGGTAAGGCAGACAAAGGAAGAGATTCAAGAAACAGAGCATCAACAGTATTGCCCACTTGCTAGAAGACACACAGTGCTAAGCATTTACATTGTCATATTCTAAGGTTCTGACAAACTCTCTACAAGTCAGGGAGTAGTGCGCTCATTTTACAGGTGAGGAAAGTGAGGTTTGCAGAAAATGAGTGGATTAAGTCCACATCGTTATATGTGAGTAAGGCTTGGATTCAATTTGACTTCAAAGTTCCATGTCCTTTCCACATGCTCCAAGAGCATGATGACCACAGTTTATAACCCAACAGTTTATTTCTTGAACAAATAAGTAGCATAAAAGCAGCCGTTCTCAATAGGGGAGATCAAGTCAATGTATTTTGTTCTTTGATTCAGACTCATTTTCAGGAAAATTTAAAAAAATATTTTTTTTGACTCTGTAATGCTTTTTTGCACTTACATTATCAGAAGAGGGTGCCAGTGCTTGTTATGAAGCTGGATGTGTGTGTGTCACTCTTTGTGTGGGTTTGTGGGGCCTGTTGCTAACTGTAAAGGATGCCTAAATCTACTTCCTCCCCTCCCTTTCCTTCCCCAAGGCTACTTAAGTACTCTGGGGCCATCCCCATATAAGGTCCTGTCTGGGGAAGTTGTTCAGTATTGTTGCTCCCGCACTCCCCACACCCTCTTCTTTCGGAGCATTTTTAGAACCGGTGGTTTCCTGCAGCTGTCTGCCAGTTACTCTTGCTGCCAATGATTTTGACGTCTCCCCAGCAACAGTCAATAGGGAAGGTATCCGATTGGCTCAGAAGCATTTTGTTAGCCAATCAAATGTTAATATATTGAAATTCGCTTCCTGGCCCCTTCCTCCCCCTGACAAGCCCCAACCAATGAGAGGCTGGTTTTGTCCCTTCCTGTCAATGTAGTATTTTGGAAAACAAAATATTGTAGTACTGGAGATTAAATAAGTGATGGAGTAGAAGTGTAAATGTCCATTGCACTGCACTATCCAGAAATCCTGGCTCTCCCACCTCCACCACAAAAATAGTGGTTGGACAAATGCCCAGATTTCCTGTTATAACCACAGAGGCAGAGAATCTCAGGGGCAGGAGGAACTTAAAGAAATTAGCCCGGTTCCATTATTGCTGCAGTCTTCTTCCCCACCTTCAGCACGTTCTCATGCACAACACTTGGCATCCTGTGGTTGTCCACACTCTGCTTGAACTTTGCTAGTGACGAGGCATTTACTTCCTCATCACCCAGCCTCCTTCTTCCCTCTTTTCATCTCTAAGATCAGATACTTAAGTGGTTTCAGTGCCACCCTTCTTGCTGTTATTGCTGTTTCTGATTCTGCTCTACACCCACACCCTCCTAGTTCAGGCCCATGGTGGTAATAAGAAGGCAGGCAGGTTGGGGGGAGACAGAGGTCACCTGGGCTCTTACAGGTGTGTGCTTCCTGCAGTACCTGTAAGTACTTCTTGGACTCCTGGCTTTAGGACATAAGTTGAAGCCCATAACCTGCATCTGGAAGGGGTAGTACAGAAATGATCATTCTGGAAAGTGGTCGGGCTTTGCCTGAGATTGAGCATTGGGTACCCATTATTTATTTATTTGTTTTTAATCAGGAATTGAACTCAGTACCTCATACTTGCCTGGCAGGTGCTTGTGCCTCTGAACTGTATCTCCAGCCCCATCTTTTCTTTTTGAAGAGCTGTCTCTCTACACCCTCTTTTATCTTATTTGCCCATCCACCTATCTGCCCACCCAATCACAGAAGTGGCTGCTGTGATTTAAAATAAAACAAAATGACCAAAAATCCCACTTTTTTATGTCAGTAAAAACCCTACCTGCTGTGCAAAGGATTTCTTCTTAAAATAGCATGTATAAAAGTGATTTACAAGCCAGGCGTGGTGGCTCATGCCTGTAATCCCAGCATTTGGGAGGCTGAGACAGGAGGATTGTTGTGAGTTTGAGACCAGCCTGGGTTACAAAGTGAGCTCAAGGCCAGCCTGAATGTCATAGTGAGACCCTGTCTCAAAAAGATAAGGGCTGGGGACCTAGCTCAGTGGGCTAAGTGCCTGCCTGGCAAGGGCGAGGTCATGAGTTCAATCCCTCGTGCGGCAAAAAAAAAAAAAGTGATTTACAAAGGGCAAATCATTGAGAGCTCTTAAGAAAGTGAGAAGGGCTATCATGATTACCTGTGCCAAGGACCCAGTCCAAGGCACACCCACCTTCACCCTGCAGAGCCTGTTCAGTCCAGTCTCTGCACCGTTCATTTCACCCTTTTCTTCCAGTTCCTTGTATTGTCCCATCATTTTTCTTCTCCTCCTTAGAATGCAATGTGAGTTCCTTCAGGACGTGGGCATTGATTGTGTTTGTGCCTCCTATTAACTCCACACAGACCTCTGATCATTGTACCATGAACTCATAGCACCAAGGTCCTTGAATGTATTCTTGGTGGTCTACTTCTGCTAATTAGATGGAACAATTGACAATAGCTTGGCCATGACCCACTGTCCTGTTGCCACCTCCTTCTTCCTGGTTGGGAGGCGACCAGGGCACTGAGCCCAGCAGTGGGCCCAGGTTTACTGAGAGGAGTGTGGGTGGCCCTTTTCTCAGTGTCACAGGGGGAGCAGGCGCAGTGCTGGGTGGTGTAAAGTACGGGGCCTTGATGTAAGGCTCTGCCTGGTACAGACCTTGATTGGCACAGCTAGGCTCCAGTGAGCGGAGTGCACACAACCTCCACAGCCTGCCTCTACCCCACAGTCCCAGCTCTGTACCCCAGTCAGTGCTCAACTGCCCAGCAGGGGCGGCTATGGGAGAGCACAGCACTTTTAGTCCCTCAGTCCTCCCCCTCCACTCTCAGCTCAGGGTCTTCTTTTCCTATAGTTCCTCTCTCCCCGCTACCTTTCGTTCATTCCCTGATTCCCAGCAGTCCTACATCTGCCCCTCAAAACTCCACATTCTTACAGGATCGATCGCTCATTGCCCTTCCCCACCCTGTCCCACCCACACCTCACACAGGACTGCCAGGTTCTCGTTCCAGTGATGTTGCCTGAGCAGACAAGTAGCGCCATCCTAGCACCCTACTGTTCCTCTTGTATTCAGCCACCACTGGACACCCAGCTCCCTTCCCCTCCGGTCCTGCTTCATCCTGTTCTTTTTTCCCTTGCCACCTGGCCCCAAGCAGGCCACGTCCTGTCCCTCCTGTTGAATTCTATTCTACCCTCACATCTTCAAAGATGTCTGCAGGGTTTTCTTGGTTGACTCTGGGGACCCTGTCCCAGTCACCCAGTAATCCTGAGTAACCTCTCACTGCTAAAGCCTTTGCTATTTGAAAATATGGAAACACTTGCTCCCAGAACAACAGCCGTGGGAAGGTAGTATTAGTCCCAGCCTGTATGTGAGTAGCCTGAGCGACTACTGACTGCTCAGCATCAGTGACCCAGCACCACCCAGCTAATTTGATGCTGGCCCCCAGCTCAAATTCAGACCACAGCTCTTCCTATGTCAATGGCCCTGCTCCTCTCAGTCCCATTACTGCACACCTGGCTGGCTTGATGTTGTCCCTTTTAGTTTTGCACCTTCACGTTTCCATCCACTATGCTTGCCTTCATGCTACTGGGAGCTTAGAGAGGTGAGGGACAGAGTGCTGTTTCTCTGACAGCCCCTTGGAATTCAGGTCAGGGTTCCACCAACCAAAGCTGGGGGTCAGCAGGGCACCGTGGACATGGCTCTTTGCCCCTTTTTTTTTTGTGGTGCCGGGGATTGAACTCATGACCTTGTGCTTGCCAGGCAGGTGCTTAGGCCACTGAGCTAGATCCCCAGCCCTCTTTGCCACTTTCAAGTGCCCAGTAGAACTTGTGGTGGGTGGTTGTGGACAGAAGGGTGATGGTAATAACGAACAGCAGGTGCTGTTTGTTGAGCACCTACCAAGTGCTGTGCATTGTGCTAGTTCTTTATTTACATTATTTAATCCACACAACAATGAATCGCTAAGGAGGTATTATTATTGGAAAATTAGAAACCTAATGCTCAGAGTCACAGAGGCAAAATACAATCATCCATACCTGTCTAACTCGAAAGGAGCACATAAATAGCAAAATTCAACATACATCTCACAAATACAATGATCTGTCACTCCCTGAAGGCCTCTCCTGCCCTTGGCTTTTCCTTTCCCAGAAAATTAAATTCAGAGAGGAAAGCAGGGCAGGTTCACCACATACATAAGCGCACACAAATTTTTACACACATGCACGCGTACACACAAACACACACACACACCACTTACACTTATTGTCACCCTGGATTTCCGAGCCAGGGTGAGTGCTATGAGGGGTGGAAGTCAGTTTCCCCAGGACTGTAGTCCTTATCCCCTTCCCTGGTGCTAAATAAAAGTGAATAAATATTTAATAAATACAACTGGGGCCCAGCACCCACCCTGCCTTCCCCCCTGCCACCCGTGGCCTGCAGGGAAGAGGGGACAGCATAGGTAGGAGGCTGTCTCCTAGCCCCTTTCATGCACCAACCCATCCCTGGCCCCTAGGGCGGGAGACGAGAGCAGGGCCAGCCTGCACAGCAGGCCAGAGAGGAGGGGCAGGCTGCACCCCACAATCCCTCCCCACTGTGTCTTAGCATGAGGCAGCAGCAGAAGCCCCCTCATTTTCCCAGCTGAGTCTGAGGCTCCGGCGCCCAGAAAGGGTAGCCGGGATGGTGAGGTTATTTCCTGCCCGCCCAGGGGCGACGCCGGAGGATCTCCAGAATCTGTGCCCGGCGGTGCAGCCAGTCCTGTGGAGGTGGGCGTGGTGTGGAAGGGGCTGGCCGGGGCACGAAAAAGCTGTACCGAAGGCGAACGTTCTGTGGGTTGCCAGCCACCAGGACTTGTAGCATCAAGGGCTGGGCCAGTGGCCCATGGCCTGACAGCGTCTCTGAGGCTGCAGTGGCCCCACTGTAGCGCAAGCTGACTGCCCCAGGCAGTACCACGTCCGTGGGGGAGGGCATCAGTGTGTATTCACCATTCAGGGCATAGGAGCCATCTTCCAGCTTCAAGGCCAAGTAAGTGCTCCGAGGGCCAGGGGGTCCTTGTTGCCGAACAAGGATATGGGTGGCCCCTGCGGGGATAGTGACCACCGTGTTGTACCCGTACCTGCGTGGAAGGAGCAGATGGGGAGCTCAGCAACTCCTTTAAGCTGTTGTCTGATCACATGTGTATGTGTGCAGAGGGTTGGCTCCTCTCCTACGTGAGCTGTGCAGCCTAAATCAGAGCTATACGGACATGCACCCTCTCCCCTCCTATCTGCGGGCATTGACGCCAGCTGTCCCCCTACTCAGGTGCCCTTCTCGCCCCCACTTCCTTGGTGCCTGTCCAGTTCCTATCTACTTCCAAGACTCAGCTCAGTGGTCACTTCCCAAGCACATCTTCCTGGTGCTCTGCTGAACACAGGGACACTGCACCCTAACTCCCTGCTCCTCTGTCTCCCCGCTATGTAAACATGGTTAGTTCATGTCCCTATCCTCAGGGCCCAGAACATCATCTAGGAAAGGGAAAAGAAATGATGAACGAACCTGAATTTTCTGAAGGTGCCGGACTGCTTGCTGCAGCCAGAGCCATCCCCACCGCACACCATGCACTTGTCAAACTTCTTTTTGGAGCCAATAATGCGGTCACAGCCAGCGTGGATGCAGCGGCCCTGGACACAGACTGAGGAGCTGTCTGGGGAACAGGGGGTCCCATCTATTACCTGAACAGAAGAGATGAAACAGTGACATGGTTCTTCCTAAACTGGGAGGAACAGGTAAGCCCAACAAGACTCA
>RJWT010030367.1:0-14688 GCA_004365215.1 Cuniculus paca | reverse complement strand
TTATCCCTCTCCTGAATTTCCTTTCTGTTGAAAACACTCAGAAATACATTCATGAAGTAATAATCTTTCAGTATCACTCTGTTCTGTGGACAGTAAAGTAAGCAAATCAGTTGTACAACAAGTAGAATAGTCTTAAATCTTTTTCTATTGTTTTATCAACATGATAAATATATTTAGGAGATTTGACATTTGTAGTTTTCTTAACTGTTATATTTCCTGTGAAAACATTTAAATAATATTAGTTTAATTTTGAAAGATATATTGAAAAAGTTGTAACACTTACTAGAAATGTCTTCACTTTTTATGAACATTTCTTTGTACAACATCTATAGAATTGAATAGTGGTTTAATAAGAAAGTCAGGCTGCATGCTGCTTACTACTGAAGCCAAATAAGCGTGATCTTGTATATAGTCAGAATTCTGCCATTCATATCATTTTAATATGAATATTTTGAAGAAATTGAACCAGACATGGTGGTGCATGGCTGTTGCCCCAGCATTTAGGAGGCTGAGGCAGGTGAATCACAAGTTTTAAGAATAGCCTGGACAACTCAGGGACTTGGTGAGATTCTGTTTCAAGATAAAATGTTTCATTTTCGTTTTTGTTTTTGTTTTTGTTTTTGTTTTCTTTAATTTAAATGAGCTGGGGTTGTAGTTCAGTGGAAAGGCCTTAGGTTTGATCTCCTGTACCAGACAAAAAGACATGGAAGTTTATTCCTCAATTCTAGATACTATGATTCTCTTTTTCTTTTTTTTTCTTTACTTTTCTCTCTCATTTTTTTTTCTTTACTTTTCTCTCTCATTTTTTTTTCTTTAGTGGTACAACTCTTATTGCTTATTTTGGTTAGCAAGCGTTTTAAGAATAAATTACTTAAATGCATATTGTCTATTCCTAATGCTGTTCATTAATTATTTAAAAATTTTGAATTAGAATTAGCCGGGCCTGGTGGTGCATGCCTGTAATCCCAGCACTCAAGAGGCTGAGACAGGAGGATTGTTGTGAGTTTGAGACCAGCCTGGGCTACAAAGTGAACTCAAAGCCAGTCTGAACGGCATAGCAAGACCCAGACTCAAAAAGACAAGGACTGGGGATTTAGCTCAGTGGCCTAAGCAACTGCCTGGCAAGCACGAGGTCGCGAGTTCTATCCCAGGTGCTGCAAAAAATTAAATAAATATATAAATATATATATATATAAATTTTGAATTCCAATTTGTTTTTTAATCCAATCTGGTTATTTACTTTTTGTATCATATTCATGTATCTCTAGGTCAGTACTTTCTCTTGTGTTAATACGTCTTCTTGCGTTCTTCTGACAGGTATAAAATAATACACTTTTTATGTTTCAGGGAAAACAAAAAGGAAATAGATTTGAGGTAAATGTTTTAGAACTTTAGTATGTGTTTCCAACTTTACATTAATACGACAAAAAAATGTAGTTTTATGTGTCAGTACATTGTCTGTCCATCTCCTACAGCTCTTGACAAATGTCCTGAGAGAGCTGCTACTTTTACCTACATTCTGTGTCCGTTTCAGCCAGAAATGCAGTTTTAAAAACTTGATGTACACATCTTTCAGCTTTGGGTCCCATATATTAAAAGTTAAAACATTGAATTCTATTTAAAAACTTCTAAATTAGTTAGTTTTGTGACTTCTAGAATTTGTATACTATCTGGTTTATTCTACAGCCAGATCCATAAGTTTTCCAGATGGTAGAAAGTGACATTTTGCCTTACCCCACCCATGTTGGAGCTGTCGTGACATATTCTGCTCCACACATCAAAAGTCATCAATTTATTTTTACACTTGAACTTAGAATTCCAGAGTACAGATCCAAATATTTAGCTGTTTTACATAATAATCTTTTTCTCCATCTCTAAAGTTTATCAAATCTTAAATTGTTATTTTAACATTCAAGTAAATGCTTCAGTATTTCCACTGGAAGGGGTGCAGCTGGTCCTTGAAGTGAGAGCCCTGAGGGAAAAGCATTTCTGTCCTTCAGGAGTTGGGCTTTGTCTGGTTCTGCACCCTGCACCAGCTGATCAGAGTCCACCCATGTGCTAAGTACACAGCACACAGTAAGAGAGGAGATACTTGCAATAATACACTTCTTTGTATATGTTTACTGCTTTATAATTGTTCCAAATTTTTCCCTTGATATTTAAATCTTATAGCACCCATTTGGTAAGCGAGTCATGCCCCATTTACAGATAAAAATAAATAATACAAAAGAGATTTAATGTCTTTTCTGAAAATTAAATTATTTTCACTCATGAATTCATATGATAAAACTGTATATCCACCCGTGAAAATTATAGTGGGATTATAATACACATTTTATGCCAAAATAAATTTCAAACACTTAAACATAAAAACAATATCTAAAAGTACCAGAAGTGAGTTTGATGGGCAGGGTAGCACAGGTAGTTACAACAATAGAACGGAAAGACTTTTACAAGTTACAAGCAAAATGTAAAATCCAAAGAAAATATTAATTTATTTCTTCCTTTTTTTTTTCCTCCCCAGTACTGTGGGCTAAACACTGAATCTTCACACTGAGCTGACTCCCCAGCACTACTAATATAATTCATAAGAAAACTAAAAACTAAAATTCTGAGAATCATTTTCAAAATCAGATTATCAAAAATGAAAATAATTCTGTTATTGGTGCCACTTTTGTGATTCTCAAACTGTGCACCAAAGCACTGACCTAGGGCAGAGTTCCTACAACTCTTTCAAGGGCGCTACAAGGTCAAAACTATGTTTATAATAATGCTAAGGCTTTTCTTTTCTTGCCATTTTGACTGTGTTGATCTTTTCATTGCTGAGGCAAATCAGAGGTGGGTGAAGGAAGCTGTTTGCAACAAAATCTACTGGTTTTGTGTGTATGTGTCTTCACCACCAGCATGCACTCACACTATTAAAATAAGGTGGGGAGGAAGAAAATAAGAAGCATAGTTTCACTTTAGAATGTTTCTATTGGCCTAGCATGGTGGTGCTTGCCTGTAATCCCTGCACTCTGGAAGCTGAGGCAGGGTTTCTGTGAGTTCAAGGCCAGTGCAAACTACACAAGGAGACCCTGTCTCAAAAAAAAATAAAAAGAAGGTTTTTCTTGAAGTAGCAAAACATAATAATTTTTACTAAATCTCAACCCTTCATTGTACATCTTTTTAACATATTCAGTGTGAGGAAATAACAAGCTGTGTAAAATGCTTCTGCTATACATTGGATAAAATGATTGTTTCTACAAAAAGTACTGGTATAATGGGGTTGCAAGCTGAACTAGCCACTTCTTTTTTCCATGTTACATCATTTTTTGCTTAGAAGAACTGAAAGATGAACTGGTTGTTTAGAGTTTTGTATTTAATAGACATTTTCTCTGAAATGAACAAACCAAGCTTATTAAAGAATAAGGAGTTTGTGCCAGTGATAAAATTTGAGGTTTCAAACAAAAGATTTTGTTTAAGACTTTTCTGAAGAACTTGTAATTCCATTACGAAATGTGAATTTTTAATATTGTATTATGAAGTGTGTTTGCATTTTGGAAGATCTGTATAACTCACTGAACCAACATTTTCCAAATGATCAGTATGTGATTTTAAAAAGTCATGCATTTTACATGATTGCACAGATGGATATAAAACATCCATAGTAAATGCAAGATAGACCATTGGATTTTAATTAACAGAATAGGAAATGTGCACTACTAGTTCTCTAAATTCTTCACTGCAAATAAACTTCATTATGAGAAAAAAAATTGTTTTGGTGGTAGTATGAAAGAATATCTAGAGTTATCTGAAAAAACTGTTAAAATACTTCTTCCAACTACATATTTTCATATTTTGAACAAAAATAACATATTCTAACAGAGTGTTAAGACAGATGTTGAAACCAGGCAATTCCACTCTTCTAAAAACTTACATGTAACATACTTATGGTTGTTATTTTTTACTTAATAAATATTTAGGTACTTCTCAATGTTAATTTTAATATGGTAAATAGCCACAGAGACATAACTTACATAAACAGCTCTTTTCATGTCCTTAGTTTTTAAGAGTATCGAAAAGTTTAAGAACTTTTTAAATCTCCCTTTTGGAGATTAATCAAAAATTTTAATTTCATATAACAATTTAAACAGTATTTCCCATTTTAGGAATTTGTGTCACAAATATAATCTCCTTAAAATGAGGTTATACAAGGTGATTGGTTCAGGGGTTGTTTGGATTAATTAAAGGTTGGAAAACAACCCAGTATTTACATGTCAGTAGAGAATTAATTATATCAAGATATGTACATATAATGTACTATATTATATATTAGGCAGTTACAAGTTTACCAATAAGAAACGATCTCAAAAGTATATTAAATAAAAAATCCAAGTCCCAGAAAGTGTATAAAGTACTACTGTATTTGTACAGAATTGTATGCAGTACATGTACATGTATGGACTGTCATTGGAAGGATACATATGAAACTGCTATAGTGGTTGTTATTGAGGAAGGGAGCAGGGGACAAAAGTAGGAGGAAGATATTTTTTTAAA
Organism: Cuniculus paca; assembly: GCA_004365215.1. NCBI lineage: Eukaryota > Metazoa > Chordata > Mammalia > Rodentia > Cuniculidae > Cuniculus > Cuniculus paca. Next base: position 10,149 of record RJWT010030367.1, on the reverse strand, counting down.
AACTGAATACCTTTTGAAGAATTCTTTTTAAAAATATCCCCAAAACTATTTTTCATTGCTGAAGTCAGATTCCATTGGCTAGATTTATATCCCACTCAGGATAATTTTTTCTACTTTTAAATACATTATCGAGAGTTTATAGATTTGTTATATATCTTTCTTTGTATGTAAACCTATACAGTAAAGGATATTTAATTATTAGTAATTATTTTATCGCCTTCCAGGTATAAATACTACCTTGGATGCAAGTTAAATGATACGATAAACCATAGCAAATAAATCAACAATTAAAGCAACATAAAAATCAGGCTCACAAATTAAAAGCTAGGTGACTGTTCCCATTAAGAGATTTAACTCCAGGTCATCCGAATCTGTGAACAGCCATCAGATGGTGAGGGCAGTAGATAGGAAGCAGCTCAGGAGGCTCTGCCTTCAGGGTCCTCGGTAATGTCACCTCTAAAGACATTTGCAAAGTAGTACGCAGCTTTATTTAAAAAAATAATTAGCCAGTTGTGAAGAACATCTGTATTTTCCTTCATTTGCTTTTTTACTGATAAAAATCTATGAGTACATTTCGGAAGGCAGAGTGCTAAGAACATTGTAGCTCTTGGCGAGAAACTCGTGCTGAGTAATGGCACTTGGAACTGTGCACACAGGTGGTCTCGTGTGTAAGACAGGCTGCACAGCAGTGTGTTACTGTGGCCATGCTTATTTTTCTCGTGCTGCTGCCCCGGCAATTATGTAAAAGCTACCTTTTTAAAAGTTATTGATTTTAACAGGAAAACCCAAAGTCAGACTTTTTTCTAACACTGGATAAACATTTAATGATAGATATAGTTGTAATTTAAAACAAAGCACAGTCCAGAGTTTAAGTAGCAAGGACCAGAGTGACTTTTGGTAAAATTGAGTGACAGTCATTATAAAGCCACGTGTAAAATTCTTTGGTTTTTATCCAGATTAGTGGAGGCTTTTGAGTAGGAATTTTCACCTGCTATAAACAAACACTTTATTGTGTGGCTGTAAAGTGGACTCTTGAAGTTTCTTTTGCCAGATGGAGATGGACACATGGATCACTTACTACCAGGCTGCGAAGACAAAAATTGCCAGAAAAGCACCATTTACTTAGGACAGTCTGCGACAAAGCAGGTATATCAGCACTTTTTGTTTTTAATATCAACAGTTATGTGCTTGAAAAAACTACAGTTTAGAAAAGACATCTGAAGAATCAGTAAACTTCGAAACTAACTTAAATCTCATTTTAAGTTAAAGTACATTAAATCTATTTTTTCCTCAGAAAGTACTGCTGTAGTCATTTCTGGTGAAGAAAACTCATTCTGAATCCTATAATTAAATGAATTGTTAGTATTTTATATGCCACAAATATACTAAAATACACTGGTTATATAAAAGAACACCATATCTATCTTCAAAAGTAACCTTGTTTTTATTTGTGGTATCTAGATCTATTTCATTTTTCATGCTAATTTTTTACCTGTGGCTTATGTATAAATAATTTAGAGTCTGAAAGTCTCAGCAGAATATTAATATGTGAATGGTGGGTTATGCCAGCAGTAGAATTAGTTTTATTTTCTTTTGGGGGGTAATAAATTATAGAACAACACGTTGACTTTTATATCCCTTATGAATAGAAAGTATCACATTTTATATTAAAAAACTAAAGAAAAGAAATCATACAGTCAGCACTCTAAAATCATTTGACCATTACACTCAAAACTTTTACTACTTTGAACTGTATTTAGTTTTGAATTCAATTAAAACATTAGGTCAAGTCGTGCCCCATTATTGGTTTTAGGTATAAATAAAACTGGTAATTATATCCTATCTTCAAATAATGAGCTATGCAATAATAGATTTGAAATATATGGACCTCTCTCAAGGAAGATAAATGCTACAGTTCTTTGGTAACTGTTACAAATGTCATATTAAATGAAAAATATTTTTTACTTTTTAGTATATGTGCTGCCAAAGCAAGTGCCTTTTTACTTTTGAGAGTTTAATAAATTTTCATAATAATAGCTGGGCCTGGTGGCGCACGCCTGTAATCCCAGCACTTGGGAGGCTGAGACAGGAGGATCGTTGTGAGTTCAAGACCAGCCTGGGCTACAAAGTGAGCTGAAGACCAGCCTGAATGGCATAGCAAGACCCTGTCTCAAAAAGACAAGGGCCGGGATTAAGCTCAGTGGCCTAAGCACCTGCCTAGCAAGTGTGAGGTTATGAGTTCCATCCCTGGTGCTGCAAATAAGTAAATAAATAAATTTCTATAATAGAAACACTGTTTCCAGTTAATTATCTTCATTAACAAACTCTAAACTTGAGAAATTTGTGATCACAGTGTTTTGTGAAATTTTCCATCTTTTTCTAAAGTAAAAGCACCAGTTTTTGTCAAATCAAGTAAAACTGTTAAAACATTTCAATGATATATAAAATAATACTTTTTTGCTTGAAGGATAACTGAAAAATTAGTTAAAAATGCAGGTCAGTTTTTTAAAAACACATATTCTGCAAATATCTTTATTGTGGAATTTTTTCCCCCTTTTTCCATGGCACTTTGAACATTGAAAAAATGACAAACTATTGGAGATATTCTACTTGTTGAACCATTAAATCTTTTTTTTAAAAAATGCCATTTTTAATGTGGTGTAGGTTGGAACCACTAAAATGAATTACCTGTTTATCAGGGCAAAAAAAAACAAACAAAAAAACACTTCAGGCATACGTGTCTTCCTGGCCTTTGGAGTCAGTTACTATGCCTGCTTCTGTTCAGACACCTCCAGGTTTTGTACCCTGGCCTGTACTCTTAGCTACTTGTGGACACGCCTATAATCGTAATAATGTGACTTCCATTCTTCAGATTTATAGTGTTATATTAGGTTATTTAAAAGTGAATCAATGCAAATACTTAAAATAATAAATAAAAAGTAAAAGTGTTCATTTGTAAGAGGCACAGCAGTAAAGGAAGGGAGACTCACCGTGCTCTTTCTTCCTAAGATGGTCCATCTGAAGGGTATCTGCACTAGATGATAGTGTAGTTTGTTCTAGTTCTTTAAAATACTCATTTGAAGCCGGGCGTGGTGGCTCACACCTGTAATCCCCGCACTCGGGAGGCTGAGACAGGCGGATCGTTGTGAGTTTGAGACCAGCCTGGGCTACAAAGTGAGCTCAAGGCCAGCCTGAACGGCATAGTGAGACCCTGTCTCAAAAACAGGGCCCAGGGATCTAGCTCAGTGGCCTAAGTGTCTGCCTGGCAAGTGCAAGGTTGTGAATTCAATTCCCAGTGCCGCAAAAAAAACAAAAAAAAAAACTCATTTGAGGTTTTATTTCTGCTTGACACAAATTTTAAATTGACAGTTCAGCTACATGAAAACTAAATCAGTTCAATTCTAAGGTTCCGTGAGTTTGTAAAAAACCTTCTATGGCTGTGGGTACTGAGTTCAAGCAAAGATGACTGGTGATAACTTCTAAGGGCAATTTGCTTTTTTCCTAGAATATCACTCACCTGTTCATCAAAATAATTAATACCCTATCATATTATGGAAACAAGGTGAAATAATGATTATTTTGAGAAATTTTAATGGATCATTTCTGGTATAGATGATAATTTTAAAAAATTACTGAAATCTAATGTTTCTCTCTTAATCTATAGTGGGTTCCGGTCCTACAGGATTTCAGCAATAAGGGCACACTCTGGGGTTTTGTGCCATTTGTGCATGAAGAATTGCCAACTGAAATTCCAATTCCAATTACCCTTCATATTGGAGACTACAACATGGATGGCTATCCAGACGCGCTTGCCATACTAAAGAATACATCTGGAAGGTATGAAAACTAAATCAAGTAAGAAATATTTGTAAAATATGTTTTTATGGCAATTTGTAACTCAGTGGCACCTGAATGTGGTACTATGGTATAGTCCCTTTAAGTAAGGAACATGATATTGAGCTCAGTTCCTATTTCCTTCTGTGATCCTCGAGCTTTCCCTAGCTACTTAGAGTTCCTCTGTACTTTTTCATAAATTCATTTTCTGTAGAAAAAAATGAACAGATAAAGTAAAAAGTGATTTTTCATTCAACATAACTAGGCTTTAAGGCTCAAGTTTATTTTATAAACTTATATTTTAAGATTTAAATTATATTTTAAGACTGAAGACTGTGATAGATACGAACTGATGCCAGACTTTAGTCACTCCCCATCTACTAACTACCCTTGTGGCCTTGCACAGATTACCTAAAATTCCTCAGCTGTAAAATGAAAGTCATAACTGCGCTTCTGGCCTAAATTAGGTAAAAGTAAATGAATGACTTAGTAAAATACTCTGCACATAACAGATTTTACTCTCAGTAAATGTGACTCATGGATGCTCACTTTGTATTGGCATTGGAAATTCTAACATGATTATTGATGCTGCGTGTATATATAAAATATATGTTTATTATATTACCAGAGATGCAAATGCTGCAGTTATTCTTTTTCTTTTAAGTGGAAGTACTAGTGCATAAACCAATAATTACGTATCATAATTAGCCAGAATCTTGGCAGATTGCATAAAGAATAGTACTCGTAAATTTTAATACCTATTTTATTCACCTTACCATTAGTTGTATTTCTTGAGCCTGCTTCTACTGTGTTGCTCCTGTATCTTTGTACTGAATATTAATCCATTACTGAATGCCCCTAAAATATTTATAGAAAGTTATAGACTAATCAAGCATGGTGCTGCACACCCGTAATCCTAGCACTCCGGAAGTTGGAGGGAGAAATATCTCAAGTTGAAGCCCACGTAGCAACTCTTGAGACCCGGTCTCAAAATTAAAAATGAGGAATAGAGGCTTTCAGTATGAAGACTCTTTAAGTTCAATCCCCAGTACCAGAAAAAAAGACTTGTGGGAAAACTGTACTTAAGCTTCTCTGAGGACCTTGATTTGAAATCAGAATGCCTCTGAGTTGTTTCACAGAATTTTCCAGGAATGTGGTCACCATGTTGTTACAGGGAGGTAGTACATACTCATCATCTATTTCTTATGCACCTCCCACACCCCGTACTGGGGACTCAGTCCAGGGACACAGTACTGTAAAGCAACATCTCGGTCCTTTTTATTTTGTATTTTTGAGTTAAGGCTTTGCCACATTGGCTATTCTGCCCCCAAGCCTGTGATCCTCCTGCTTCAGTCTCCTGGAGTAGCCTGAATTACACTACTTGTGGCCTGAAAAGAAACTTGTAAAATTTCTCTATTTTGGATATTAGACCTGTTTAAAAGAATAAATTGAATCTTATATTTACTGAAGTTATATTTACTTATCCTTAAAAGAACATCTAAATAATTTGTATTTTGACTTTAAAAATAATCAATCTTTTTTTAAATCTTTGAATATTTAACTTGAGTCCTTTATCTTTCAGTAATAATGATGGTATACCATAGTTACACAGGAAACCATCCCTCAATACCAAAGGCAGTCATGCTTTTTTGTAAAAGTTTAGATACTTGTAAGTTGCTTATAAAAGCAACTGTTTAAAACCCAGTTTTTCTGTTCTGTTTGGTTAACAGAACTGAAGGATATGCACAGTGTTTGTTAAATCACTAGATGAGAAATGGCCCTCTACTTAAGAGGAAGATGTGTGTCTAGAAGAATTCAACGTAATAGAGTCTTAGAAAAATACAATGAGAAAAGATACGTGCATTTGCATCTTTTCCTACATGAATGCAGTTTTGTAGAAAAAGCTGTTTCTAATTTTTAACTTCAAGACTACTGTGTTGCTGAGAGTTAGTATTGAGTTGATGTTCCTAATTTGAATGGGTTGCTACTGGAGAAGTACATCTTTTTTTGGCATATTCTGAAAATCATGAAGCAACTAGACAGATGAGAATAAAATCCATAACATGTATTTCAGGGCAAGAAATTCTAAAACCATGAATTAACTTGTTTTGCAGGAGTCGTTGTTCTTATTTTGAGAAACATTTGTTTGGGTGTCTGTTTTTTTAAACATTAATTTGTTGTCAGTTAACCTTTAAAATCATAATAAAAGAGAAAGATCTTTCCTTCAACATTTTATGGAGGCAGCAAGTCAGAGGTGAACGGTTGTGTGTTCGTGGAGTAGAGACTGAAACCCTGCTTGCTTTCCCTCTGATCAGTTGCCTGTGCTCACTGCCATGTGTTGTGCATAGTCGTCTTGTCTTGTTCTTTGAACATATGCTTTTTGTGATGAAAGACAAAATGATCTTGCTCCAGTGTTATAAGCAAATAATAAAATGTCTACAGTGGTCTGGTAGCTCAGTTCACAAACTTAAAGAATTCCGTGATTCTGGTTGCAACCCAATTGCAAACCCATATGTGGATATGGAAAATGTAATAAGCATCCTGATTTGCAGTGGGGAGATTGGGAAAACATGAGCTTTGGACCTCATTTTAAATGCCAGTGCTGCCACTTGGTAGTTGTATTTTTTTTAGCAAATTATTTAACCTACCTGTCCATCTACAGATCAATAAAATGCTACAGTAGGTAGTTATACCTACCCTGCAAGTTTCTTGTTAGGACTGAGTGAAATACCATTCCTTCCCCTTCCTTCTTGGCTTAGCTTATTAAGAAACCCATATTTAAGCTAGACTGGCGCATTGTGAATGTTGACTTTACCTTCAAAAGGTCTCCAGTAGGTAGATAGCCTCCTTACAGCTATAGATTACACAGATTATTGACCAGGGTAAGACTGATGCCTCTTTCTGTTATTTTTGTTCCACAACTCTAAACCCTAAAGAACAGTTTATGTGTTACCAAAAAAATGGTATTGTTGAGACAGAGTCTCAATATCTAGTCTAGGCTCACTTCAAACTCATACTGATTCTCCTACCTCAGCCTCCCAAGTTCTGGGATTACAGATGTGTGCCTCCATGCCTGGCTATGTAGTAGAAAATTTAAAACATGTAAATCTAAATTTGCAAGATAAACATTTTCTTCAAACCTAAGTTGTTTAGTCAGATCAGTGTATTTTAGGTAAGGGTGGGATCTATAGACAGCTTGCGAAGGACTATCAGTAACTGTAAAAGGAAGAAGTTAAACATAGTTGAAAAAGGAACTTAAAATTTCTAAATTTTTCCACATCTTCATTTTGTAACCTTTTCCCCTGCATCAACAGTAGATAACTGTACAGTGTCGTGTCCATGAATGTTAAAAATAACAGATCTGTGTTAGCAAAATTTATTGTTTTACATAACCATATAATCTTTTCTTTTTTATGAGCAAAAGTAAACGTGTATTTCTTAGTATACGTATTAGATGTTAACACTGCTGAGAAGAAACAGGCCCATGAATTTTTACAATAATAATAGATCTGTTAGCAAAATTTATTATTTCACATAAACATATAATTTTTTCTTTTTTTATGAGCAAAAGTAAAGATACATATTTCTCAATCTATGTGTTAAGCATTAACATTGCTAGAAACAAGACCAAAAAGATCACAGATAAAGGAAGGCTCTGTTCCTTGGCAGCACTTCTTGTGGCTAAAGTATTTAAGGGCAATGCTTATTATGTGTTTTAAAAGATAAAACTTAAATTTCTCTTGCCTTTCTAATAAATATGAGCGCAGATTTTGACTATTAAAAGCAATTGTTAGTGTGGTGTTCTGGTGCACACCTATAACTGCAATACTCTGGGAGGCTGAGGTGGAAGGGTCACAGTGTTGAGTCCTATGTAGGCAATTTAGCAACTTTGCAAAATCCTGTCTCAAAATTTTAAAATTTTTAAAGGGCAAAGTATGTAACTCAGTACAATGACCCTGGGCTCAAGCCCCAGCATTTAAAAAATAAATAAATAAAGTGATTGTTAATACCACTACTAATAGAAAAACTAATTTCCTGGAAAATTTATAAAGAACCAAAATAATGGCTTATTTTAATAGAGTTGTAGTACTGTTTTATTATTTGTTCTTGTGCTTCTTTTAAAATATACTGCACCATGTTACTTTTTTTGTAATGTTCAAGATAAATTCCAAAGTTTTATTGCACCAAATGCCACAGAAAATGGATTAAAATAACACATGAACAAGTTTGAAGAAAAATTTCCCACACATTGACATTGGTGTCTATTCAACTGATCAAAAATGAAGTCCCCATCAATTTCTCTTAATGAAGCTTTAATAGTAACATATCCCAGAATATTCTCTTTCTACCTAACACTTAAATTTAAGCGTATGGTAATCTCACTTCCCAAATAGATGCTTCAACAAAGTTTCACATTTAAAAATTAACATTTAGAGTGGACTTTTTTTTTCCAAAATCCATTTTATTTCAAAGAGAAAAAAAGAACAAAGAAAAAAAATTAAAACAAAATTTCAAAACACATTGATCAGGGGGCAACAATGGTACATACATTGCACACTGTCGTCCCCAAATCATTCACCCAAAGCACAAGACATCTGCATTCAGTTGTCCAACCAATACCAGCACAGATCTTTCTCTTCATTGAAATCAGAGAAATCAGTAGTGTAACTGTCTTAAGTATTTTTATATACATATACATATACATACACATATACATTTGTTGTTACTTTTGCTTCTCACACTAATGAAACAATATGATGTATACACATAATGTGTCTTATTTATTTCACTTATGAGTGTGGTCTCAAGTTGCATCCATTTACCTATAAAACTCTCCAGTGTGTCCTTCCTTATGGCTGAGTAGTACTCCATTGTATAAAAATACCACCTCTTTTTTATCCCTTCCTCAGTCAGTGGACATTGAGGTTGATTCCAAGATTGGGCTATTACAAATTATGCTGCTATAAACATGGGTGCACATATATTTCTGTGGGTATGATGTTTTTAATTCTTTTGGGAACACACCCAGAAATGGGAATAGCTGGGTCGATTGAGACCTTTAGTCTTAGTTTTTTGAGGAATCTCCACACTGATTTCCTCAGTGGTTGCACCAGTCTGCATTCCCACCAACAGTGGAGAAGGGTTCCTTTTCCCCCACAGCTCCTCCAGCATTTATTTTTGCTTCATTTCTTGATAATAGCCTTTTTTTCTGGGGAGAGGTGGAATCTCAGCATTGTTTTAATTTGCATCTCTTGAATGACCAGTAATGTTGAACAGTTTTTCATGTATTTATTTGCTGTTTGTATATCTTCATCTGAGAAGTTTGTATTCATCTCAGATGTCCATTTTTGGATTGGGTCTTTAAATCTGGAAGGACTGATTTTTTTTTTAGTTCTTTATATGTTCTCAATAGTAATCCTTTGTCTGAGGAACAGCTGGCAAACTTTCTCCCATGTTGTGAGTTGTCTCTTCACTCTGTTGGTGGTTTCTCTTGCTGTGCAAAAGCTTTTCCATAGGGCGAGATCCCAGTTTTGTTTCTTTGTGAGTTCCTATGAAATCTGGGTTTTGTTCATGAAGTCTTTGCCTACACCAATGTGTTCAAGAGTTTTACCTACTCTTATCTTCCAGCAGATTTAATGTTTCTATTTTAATATTAAGATCTTTGATCCATTCTGATTTTAGCTTGGTACATGGTAAAAGGTATGGGTCCAGTTTTAATCTTCAGCATGTGTAGAGGCAGTTTTTCCAGCACCATTTACTAGAGAGGCTATCTTTCTTCCAGCAAATTTGTTTGGCAACTTTGTCAAAGATAAGGTGGCTTAGTGTCTGGAGTTGTTTCTGCATCTTTTAATCTGTTCCACTGATCCTCAGATCTTTTTTTTTTACCAATACCATGCTATTTTTATCCCAGTAGCTTTATAGTATAATTTCAAGTCAGGGATTGTGATGCCACCTGTTTTGTCTTTGTTGCCCAGGATTGCCTTTGCTATTCCAGGTCTCTTTTGGTTCCAGATGAATTTTGGGATTTTCTCTAATTCTGTGGGATATGCTATTGGAATTTTGATTGGGATTGCATTGAATCTGTGTAACAGTATCGGAAGTATGGCCATTTTCACTATATTGGTTCTTCCTACCCAAGAGCATGGAGTATCTCTCCATTTTCTAATATCCTCTTCAGTTTTCTTTTTCAGACTACTGTAGTTTTCAATGTAGAGGTCTTTTACATCCTTTGTTAGATTGATTCCTAGGCATTTCATTTTTTTGGATGCTATTGTAGAAGATATTGTTTCCCAGATTTGTATCTCAGTGAGTTTG
>RJWT010030366.1:0-14683 GCA_004365215.1 Cuniculus paca | reverse complement strand
AGATTGGAGGTTGGCTTAGGTATAAATCTAACAAAATATGTATAAGCTCTACTTGAAGAAAATTACAACACCCTGTAGATGAAAACTCTGTAAACACAATATTCCATGTTTATGGAAGAAAAATTCAATGGTGTTGAGACATCAGTTTTTCCCATTTGATGAATAGATTCAATACAATACCAATCAGAATCCCTGCAAATCATTTTGTGGATTTCAACAAACTGATTCTAAAGTTTACATGGAAAGAGAAAACCCTAGAATAACCAACATAATACTGAAGAAGAATAAAGACAGAGGATGACTCCCACTGACTTTAAGACTTACTGTAAGGCTACAGTGATCAAAGCAGTATCATATTGGTGAAAAGACAAAACAAAACAAAACAGACAAATAAGTCAATGGAATAGAAAAGAGAGCCTAGGAATAGATCCTTACAAATACAGTCACATAACCTTTGACAAAGGAGTAAAGGTAATTGTATGTCTGTGAAAGACACTGTTATGAAAAGGAAAAGACAGGTTATAGACTGGGAGAAAATCCTTTCAAAACACATGTATGATTTAAAAATGTATATCTTAAATATATAAATGAGTCTTAAAAGACTGGGGATGTAGATCAGTAGTAGAGTCCTTGCCTAGCAGCCATGAAGGCCTGAGTTCCACCTCACTATCAAAATGATATTGTACTATCACCTCACTATCAAAATGATACAGTTTAAAAATAGCATAAATATCTGAATAAACACCCAACCAAAAAAAAATACACAGGTCGCAAATATGTCAGCATCATATGTCACTAGGCAACTGCAAATTAAATTCATGACCATTGCTAATTTAAAGTAGCTAAAATCCTAAACACTGACAATATCAAATGATGAAGGGGAGGTGGAGCCTCAGGAACTCTCATTCATTGTTGTGGAAATGCACATGGCACAACCACTGTAGGTGGTTTGGCAGTTTCTTACAAAGTGAAAAGTTCAGGCAACCATAAACGTAGGCTTAGCATGTGATCTAACAATCATACTCTTGGGTATTTGTCAAAATGATTTGAAAGCTCTGCTCACACAAAAACTTGTACACAAATATCATAGCAACTTCATTCATAATTGCTGATAATTGCAAGCAACTAAGATATTCTACAATGGGTGAATGAATAAACAACCTGGGGGTGTAAGTACAATGGACATTATTCATCAATGAAAGGAAAGATGCCATCAAGCACCAAGGAATCATGGAAGAAACTTAGGTGTGTGTTAGGTGAAACGGCCTGTCTGTAAAGGATACGTGCTGTATGATTCCAACTATAGGTCAGTCCGACAGGGCAAAACTAGAAGAACAGTAAAGATCGGTGATTCGCAGTGCTTTAGGGGAGAGTGAAGGTTTGACTAGATAGAGCACAGGGTGTTCTTAGGGTGACAGAACTATTCTGTATGATATACTATAATGGCAGCTACATGGTGCTATGTATTTGTCAAGACCGTAAAATTATACAACACAGAGAATGAACCCTGACATAAATCATGGGTTATCATTAATAATGATGCATTAATACTGGTTCATTAATGTAACAAGTATATCACAATAATGCAAGATATTAACAGCAGAGGAAACTGTGTAAGTGGGGGTTAGGGTAAAAGGGATAGATGGAAACTCTATACTTTTGTGCTGTAAGAGAGACTCTTATACCATTTTGATAATGGCTGTTAAAATTTAAAAGTAATTAATATATTTAGATGTAATTATAACTGATAATAATAGAGTAACCACTCATTCTAGTTTTCTCAGGACACTTCTAGTTAATATTTGTTACCCTGGTGTCCCATCTGGGTTACTATTTGTTACTCTCAAAAGTATGTTGTGTTGGATGATAACTTATGTGGTCACGCTGGAGAAAAGGATATTTGTGCTGTTATATAAAGAATTCCTATAGAGAAAAAGAAAAAAGATAAACTGGAGAAAAATAGGCAATGTATATAAATAAGTTTCAGTGTTTAGCCTACTTACAACTATGGCTAAAGTGAGGTTTTTTTGGTAGGGAGTGTCTAGTCAGATCACAGTTTAAAGAAAAAATTCAATCTTTGTCTTTTAATTGAGGTGTTTAGACAATTTACATTTAATTGTTTTATTACAGTGCTTGGAGTAGGTATATTAATGTCATTCAAACCAGATTTCAGAGTAAGGAATATTTCTAAAGATAAAGAAGATCATGTCATAGAGTAAAGGGTCCAATTCACCAAGAGAACATAGTGATTCCGAATGTACGTGCGACAGAAAAACAGAAAGAACAATAAGAAGAAATAGACAAGCCTGTAATCATAGTTAGGGGTTGCAAATCCTCATGGTCCTATCTCATAATTTTCTATTCTTGTTAAATATTTCTATTCTTTAATCTCTTTAAATGCTTGATTAAACTTAGCCTTTTTCAGATTACTTTGTAATCTCTAGTCTCTCTGATGTGAGTTACCCCACCTGTTGAGCCCGTAGAATGTCTGTCTTGGCTTTGGACTTTCTGACATGCTTTCCACGCTTGCCCATGAGTTCATCTTTAACGGGAGTTATTTTTCACAGGAGCTCTGTGTTGGTAAGCCTCCTGACAGGTAATTTCATTATTGCCTCCTCGACTCTTTTTTTAGGTTGGCCCTCTTCTGACTCCATGGTTTCAACTTCATTTTTCGTACACAGAAGCTTTCTTTTTCTCGTTTCTGAGCTTAGCTATATTTTAAAATGCAATTTTAAAAAGTTATATAACATTGTGCTATTTAGGACAGGCTTGGGAAAGTCCCATATCTGATTTGATTTTGGTTTTGATTAGAGGTCTTAATAGATCTCCCAAGACAAAATATTGAAGCCAGCCTTCTCCCTCCTCTCTCTGTTTGTTGTCTTTTGTCCTGCAATTATAAAATTTTAAGTTTTTTAACTGAGAAAAATTACATTTCAGTATTGCAAGCAGTGTCTGGATTTTTGAGGAGACTGAAACTTGCTTTGTGGAAGATGCTCTTTTGCTTCAGAACGCGCCGCCTGAGCTCTGTTAATACACAGCAAGGACCTGCCTATCTGTCTTAGTGAGTATGAGAAAGTGCTCTGGGATCCTAAGGGAGATTACTGACTCATGAGATGTTAATACCCCTTAGTAATATACATGTAGTGAATTGGTTGAATTATGTCTCTGAGGGTTGTTTTATTTAGAACACCACCATCTCCTAATTTGGAATCAGACTATCCTATGCCTGAAATTGGTGTGTTCTTGCAAAGTTGTGTGTATTACTCTGGGATCAGTTGTTTGCATACGATAAGGAGCTGGCTGGGGACAGAAGTGCTGACCTCCTCATTTTAGGTAGAAGCTGTCTGGCACAGCCCAACCAGGACTGGGAATTGGTGTCCCACTGGAGGTGCTATTTTTAATTGACAACTTTGGGGAAATGTTCTGTAGGTATTGTTTGATATCCCTGCGATCAGTAATTCAAGGAAGAGGCTAGTTGTGGGGCAGGAGAAGAGAGCGCAGGAGGCAGAGTTAAGATGAAAATGTGACTTCTTGGGGATGGGGTGAGTTGGGGTCACTTAGACCTGGACTGCAAACAGGGGCAGGGGGCGTGGCCTGGCAGTGGGAGAAGCTTCATCCTGAGGTGTGCTGGGCTTGAGAAAACTTGGAAGTCAGCCCTGGGCCCCATGCTCTCAGCAGAGCCACTTCTTAGAACAGTGATAAGATGCATCTGGTGGGTACTTTTGTTTTGCTTGAGGTTTCTCTTGAGTCTGGCTGTGGTGCGGAGAACTAGGAAGAAAGCTGGTGCAAGCTTTGTGCTTGGCAGGAGGGAGAGGCCTAGTGGCTCTGGGTGCAAATGGACTGGGCAGGGAGCTGGGCACAGTGGTGGTGGGTGGAGCTGAGCAGGAAGCAGGTTGTCAGATGCAAGGCTTTGCAGGCCATTGTGCCTTGTCTTGTAGGCCATGGGGAGCTACTGAAGGATAGTTAGAAAGATGGTGGTTTACCATGCTTTTTTCCCCCCGCAGTACTGGAGATTGAACCTAGGGCCTCACGTATGTTAGGCAGGTCAGCTAAACTGCTAAAGGACATTAAAAAGGGTGGTATCCAGGTGTGGTGACACACACCTGTAATCCCGGTATTCTGGGATATTGAACCAGGAGGATTCCAAGTTTGAATCCAGCCGGGGCAACTTAGTACTTAGCAAGACCCCATCTCAAAATAAAAAATTTAAAAAAAGAGGGAGATGCTGGGGATGTAGCTCAGTGTGAAGGCCGTGGGTTCCATCTCTAGACCACCTTTTAAAAAAAAACATTGTGTTGTGATCAAACTTGTATTATGTAGAAAGTAAAAGTGGACTCTTTCATGACTTCATAGAGAGCTGCAGTGATCTGCTGCTTTAGTCTACCTAACACCTCTTTTGTCCCTCAGGGGATATGAACCCCCTCCTGTGGGGACCTCTTCCACATGGTTTAATGAGAATTGATTGAATCTTCCCCAAAATAGTGTCAACCAGCTGGACTTAGAACTTGTCCAAAAGAGTTGCTGACAAAAACCATCTTGTTTGGTGAAGTCTCTAAACTGATAAGATGTGAATGTAGGGGCCACTGGTGATCAAAAAGTCTTTCTGCCATGTGGAGAGAAAATATTTGTGGAATGGCAGGAGACAGCCTGAAGGATGGAGTTTGAGGCCTAAGGTTCAGCCATGGATAACGCCCAGTGGAAACAGGCAGTTGGAAGAGAAAACACCAAGGATGTTGTTGAGAGACTAGATTTAGCCATTCCTGAAGCGTACTTGATTTTTTCTTTCTCATAGCCAATAGTGTTTTTCTTCCTTAATCTGATTGTTGCATTTCTTTCACTTGTAAGTGAGAGCAGTAACAGTAGCATGTTCTCCCTGGTTTGCTCTTCTCTCAACTTGGTATCCTCAATACATGCTATGTCTGAGGTGGTTTGTAGGTGTCCTCCATCCTAGTCAACCTCTTCTGGATGAAGGGAAGTCCACACGAATTCTCTGGGGAAGCCTTTTGAAGGGTTACATTACCATAAAGTACACGATAGACTCTTCTCTGTTGAAACTGAGATATGAGTTTGATTCCCAGCAGTCAGTGATAGTGAGGCCTTTTGAGGGGCCCTGGCCAAGGCTACGTGATTTGAGGGACACGCACGTCTACAAAGAACAAAGTAACTTGGCTTGACTATGGGGAGTTCCGAAGGCAGATTTGGAGCAAGCTCAGTTTCTCGGTGGGAGGGAAGGAGTATATCCCTCCTTTATAGTTCAAAGCATCCCAGAGTGGCCCCAAAATACAGATGAACTCACTCAGTCCTCTTAAGTGGCTGTTAATGAGCCAATCCATAATTTGAAAGTTGCTTTAAGATAAGTCAAGAGGAAGGGAACAGAGAAAACACAGATTCGCTTTTATTATCTGAGTGGAGGTATGGCATGAGTGTGTATGTACGGTGTTTGTGTGTGTGTGCACACGTGAAGCAGGGAGTAGTGTACTCACTTCCTCCCTGATCTTCCAAGGGTGTCTACAGTCCCCTTGGTTAAGGTGACCTGAGGACCTGTCTTCAGCAGAACAGACCAGGACATAAACTCCTAGAGGGTGAGCCATGTCTAGGCTCCAGAAGGGCCTGCACCAAGCCTCTGCAAGCCCTGCTTTGTCTTTTTCCTGGACCCTAGCAGGTTACAAAATTAAAATTCAGATGACTTCTGTCTGGGGAACCCCAAGTCTTATGGCTTATGGGGCCACTATGTTTTTTAATATACAAGAGCAAATGGGTTAAGTCCTCAAGCCCAAATAGAGGGAAACCCAGGGCTTCCTGTAATACTTATGGGGATTTGCTCTCAATCCCTTCTTACTCTTATATTTTGTTTCTACTGAATTCTTTCCCTTTTTCCCTTCCTCCCTTCCTTCCTTCCTTCTTCCTTCCTTCCTCCCTTCCTTCCTCCTTCCTTCCTCCCTTCCTTCCTCCCTTCCTCCCTTCCTTCTTTCCTTCCTCCCTTCCTTCTTTCCTTCACCATTCCTCCTGAGGCTGTTTTCTCCTTTTTTGTCTTGTGTCAAAATAAATATAAAACAGAGCTTTCCCTTGATTTCCCCAGAGTAGCTCTAGCATAAAACATACGTAACATATTTTTTTTCACACATGCGACTGGGAGAGGTAGTTGCATTTAGCACAAAAAAGCTCCTTAATGTCAAATATCAGCTGTTTCCTTGGTTATGTCTCACTCTTCCACTAGCCAGTTTACCTCCTCAAGGCCCAGCCTTCCCCAGCATCGCCCACCCTGCAGCTTCCCCTTTATTGCTCCCGTGGGGTGGCTCAGCTCTACCCCTAACTCTGGGCCAACTCTGCCCTCTCAGAAGCCTGCTGAGGCCAGCTTTGAAATGACTTTTCCTTTACCACAGTCACATCATTAGTCTCAAGTCCTTCCCCTACCAGCCTCTACAGGCATGTAAAGATCCATCATCCCTCTGATATGAATTATATCCCCTCCTTAGAGGGCAGAAGTAGATGGAATGATTCTGCTGGTTGTTTAGGGACTTTCTTTTCAGCATGCCGTTGAAGCTTCGCGGTAGCCTGGAGTTGTTTGCATTGGCCCTTCTTGCCTAGCTTGATATGCCCTACCCCACCTGGCAACACCGTCTCACTAGTCAGCACCCCTTGAGTCCCACTCTGCCCCACAATAGAAGAGCCTTTTTGAAATGGCCCAAGTCCTTATTTCCCAGCTCTTTTGCCTCCCAAGCTAAAGTACTGGCCTTGGGGTTCCTTGAGGCACAGGACCCTCTTCTTTCTCCTCCAGCAAGATCTTGGAGCCTGCTGATTGCCTCTGTATGGCTGAGGGTCTCACAGTGCATGATTCAGATCCTGGGCCCCTAGGCCTAGTAGGGCCCCTAAGCCTAGTAGGTCCTCAGCACCTGGCAGAGTACTGGTTCATGGGAAACACTAAAAAAACATTCACCGGGCTAACCCAGAGCTCCACCATGCCCTGGGCCCTAGAAAGAATGACTCAGACTGGGATTTGCCCCCCTAATCTTGCATTAACTGTATGCTTTTCATACTGGTGCCTGACCAGGCAGCCTGGGAAACATAAGAAGCCCTGTCCTGAGAGGCAAGACTCAGATCCAGGCTGTTTCTACCTGAAACTAACTTCAAGGAGTAGGTAACCCCCTTCCCTTACTCAGGCCTCTGTCATCTGAAGAACAAAAGGCCAGACTAGATGAGGCCCAGAAAGCTAAATCGGTCCTGGGAAGGGGGTGATCTTTCTTAAGGCAGGAGTTCATCATGGTGCCTAGAGCTAGGTGCCCTGCAACAGCAGAAGCAGGGTTGCCCCCACTGGGTGGGAGTCAGTGCTGTGTGGCTACCACCCTTGGAGGCCTAGAATACTGGATTCTGAGGAATGGAGGAGGCCAATGTGCCTGGTATGTAATGGGCACTGAAGGGAGTCACTCAGGATAAGACTGAAGAGTTGGGCACATGCTTTGGAGACCCTGGAGGAGGTTTTCAAAGGTGGTCCAGCATAATCTACCTATATTCTTAAAATATCATGTTCAGCCTGGGGACGAACCTCTGCAGTAGAGCATTTATCTAGCATGAATGAAGCCCTGGATCCCCAGCTCTGCAAAAAAAAAAAAAAAAAAAAAAAAAAGTGTGCCTCTGTGGAAAGCAGACTAGCTCAAAGGGAGCTGGATGAAGGTGAGAGAGGAGCAGCCTCGTTCCAGGAGGATGCAGAGGAGATGAAGAAGTGTGCCTGAGAACAAGGCATGTTTTGCAGGTAGAAGTGATCACTGTTGCCATCAATATGGTGGGCAAAGATGCTGGACACCTTGAGTCTCCCAGCACCTAGTCAGGGCTACTTCACCAGGGCTCAGGGCCTACAGCCATTTACATGTCAATGAATTCAGTCAGCCTCAGAAGGAAGGGTCATCAGATCCACTGAGCGCTCACATGTCTTTGCCGCCAACTTCGATAGTACAGTTTAGGTATAAAATCTCACATGTTCAGAGGTGGAACTTTTGGAAGGTGAGTGGATCACAGGGACACTATATTCATCAGTGGAAGGCTGAATGTGCTGTTAGGAGGTAGGGCCTGGTTTGAAGAGGTGTGTCACTAGGGGCATTTATTTGGAGGGTATATCTGTCTTTCTGGCTCCCCTCTTCCCTCTCTGCTTCATGGATGCTGTGAGTTGAGCAGTTTTTCTCTACCATGCCTTTCCACAACACTGTTTCTGCCTTGGAGCCAACCACACATGGACTGAACCCACTAAAATTATGAGCCAAAATAAAGTAGCCCTTTTATTCACAAGTAGTAGGTATTTTGTTCTAGTGACAGGAAAGCAACTAAAACAGAAGGTGACTAGGTGAGAACCTCATGGCTCTCTCCAAGTGATGCTGGTAGGGGAAAAAAAATGAGAGGAGCTTGTGACAACGGCTAGAGCTTCTGCATTAGGCTAGTGTGTGACCCAAATGTTAGGAAGACCTCCACCTTCTTCACTGATTTCTCATTCTCTGTGGTGGTGAGAAAAGCCCCTGCTAATCAAGCTTCAGAAAACCTTGCTTCTAGATGTGGTTCTGGTTCAGTTTGGCTACTCCAACTCTCAGATGGCTTTGGGTTGATTTCCTGCTTCAGGGTTCTACTAGCCAGGTCTGGCAGACAGGTGATTCAATCAATCGAGTTTGCTTGGTCTGTGATTGGTTGGTGTTCTTTGGGAATAGAGATAGTCCTGTGGTCCTGAGAGACAGGGAAAGACAAAGAAGGGCAAATAGGGATTTGGTGTGAAAGGGGAGGTCACTTGCTAAATGCAGTGTAAATCAAGCCCACAGTGGCTGCCAAGAAGAGAAAAGTGACTGATGAAAACCTTATGTCTCTGAGTAAGCAGACTGAGAAGCCTGCTCTGTGCACGTGTTGAGGATGTTGCTGTCGGTCTCCCATGCAATGGAAAAATCTCCTATTTTAAAGAATAGTGTTAAGAGGCACTCTGAGACAAACCACATTTCGCAATTAAGTAGTTTACAAGGTCAGTAAAGGAAGGACAAAATAAGTCAGCTGAAGAGGTCTTGCTCAATAACCAAATTTGTTTAAAAGCTCGATGTTATACTCCGAAACTGTAAGATAGGCTCATTCTGTATCTGTTTTTTTGTTTTTATTTTTCTTCCTTAAAATCTTCTTCAGGGATAGGGAAGCATTTAAAAGTGCTTTTAAGTACTGGTGTGGCTATTGCATTTCCTGATGTTTGAAAAATGAAAGTAATTTTTATAAAAAATGCAAACTTAATTTTTATTTTTTCCAAGTTGACCCTGAAGCGAACTAAAACAAAGACAAACTTTACTACTGTTCATTCTTAGTCTGCAGAACAGAATTCTAATTTCTTCATCCAACATTCCAGTATGATGTGCTTCCAACTAGAACTTTCCTCCCTGGAATCCTGGCCCCTTGCCCCTGCCCCAATACATCTTGTTTGCAGGATGGGACCTTGAGGTCATCTACCTTTCCCTGGGATGCCCTCTCTCCTGGCTATTTGAAAAAATGTTAGCTATTCCCTCTGGGGAGGGTGCTGGGGATGGAACCCAGGGTCTCATGCATGCATGCACTTTACTATTGAGCTACATTCAAGTGTGTTAGCCATTTTTGAAGGATGTCAATATCCAAATTCTACCTATCCCATTAAAATTTCCATCTGATTCTTTT
Organism: Cuniculus paca; assembly: GCA_004365215.1. Lineage (NCBI taxonomy): Eukaryota > Metazoa > Chordata > Mammalia > Rodentia > Cuniculidae > Cuniculus > Cuniculus paca. The sequence continues at coordinate 5,020 of RJWT010030366.1, read as the reverse complement.
GCTCAGCTACAGTTCTCCATGAAATTTGCTGTCTTGTCATCTATTTTCTTGACCATATTAATCACAGCTATTTTAAAGTGTGGATCAGAAAGCCCTGAGATCTGGATCCCCTGTGGGGCTGTTTCTATTATGGAGATGCTTTCGGGCTCTGACTGATGTTACCTTTCATCACAGAGGATTTATTTTTGCTTTCCGGAAGGCAGTCAGAGAAGCAGAAGGTCATCCTAATCCAACCTGGGATTGAGCTGGTTTGCTGCTGGCGGTCAGACTTTGTGAGGTTTGCTCTATTTCTATCTTACCCTTCCTCGCATGCATAATTTCTCTGGGGTGTTCACTGAAAGCCCAGCTTGTTGGTGAGGGCCTTTCCTCCTCGGTGGGACTTCAGTTCCAAGTCTGTTTTCCAAGCTCACGAGGCTGCCAACAACGCTGCTTGGCTCCCAGTCTCTCAGCTGTGCTCTGCCACTTGGGTGGGCCCTTAGGGAAAAGAGCCTTTGACTTTGGTGTTGACCTCACGTGCTTCTCTTCTTCTAGATATCCCTGGCCCTCTGTCCTGCTTGCCTTGCAGTTTGACCTCCAGATTTGACCGCCAGCCACCGGAAACTATCAAAACCTCCACCTCAAGTTCTCAGCTACTTTGCTCCCACTTTTTGCTTTGTATTTACCTCTTGGTCACCTGCTGCTCGCTAATCAGCAAATGCTCCTAGGGGCAGAGTAGCTTTGAATGTTATCTCCATCTGCCCTCCGCCCTCTGGCTCCTGACCTTTCCAGTCTGAGTACCTTTGTACAGACAGCTTTGGGATCCTGTCTTGCTTACTCCTGATTAGAGTTCTGGCCTCCCAGAAGGAAAATGAATGCTCTATCTACTCCATTAGAATGTGAGCTCCCATAGGGCAGGAATCTCCCTTGGGATCTCTGCTTCACCCCTGGGATCCCTGGCTGATCTCCAGTGCACAGCCTGAACCTCTGTTCTGAGTTCTTAAACCTACGTATGGATCCAGTCCTTATCATTTCCACACGTCTGTTACACAGACCCCTCAAACTCAACACATCCAAAAGCTTATTCTTCCACCCCAAGCTGCATCTGCTCCCTTTCTGCTGCCCCCTGGGTCAGAATCCTGTAGGTGATCACCGACAGTTTCTGTTACCTCCCCTTCCACATCCAGTGTCCAAGTGTGGAGGATTCCACCTTGAGATGTCACATGAAGTCATCCAGTTCCCTCCTTGCAGCTACAGCCTCATCCCAGCAACCATTCCTGTCCTGCTGGCCACTCAGTAGTCTCCTCACGGTTCTCCCCTGAGCTCCATGGCCTTCTTCCAACATATTCACCAGCCACCCGATGGCGAGAGCGATCCCTTGAAAACAGAAATCTGATTATGTCATTTCTCGGCATCACACCCTCCAATGACTTCCCCTTGCCTTTAATGGAAAGCTGGGAAGGCAGACCCTCAAGGAGCTATGGATCCTGCAGGGTCTGCTCTCCTGGCTCTTGCTTTTCTCTGTCCAGCAAGCATGGCAGGGTTCTCTCAGGGGTCCCTTCCCCCAAGCTGGTCTCCTGCCAAGAAACACCCTTTCCCTGTGTCTGCCTCTCTGCTGCCTGTTCTTTCAGGCCTAGTTCGATGTCCCCTCCACAGAGGAGCTTCTCTGACCTCTGAGTAGATTATGTAACCCTGTTAGCTCACTACCGTTGTGTCCCAGACTCTGATCACAACACAGCCATAACCGTGTAGTCAATTGAGTGACTGTGTCTCTCCACTACTATCCCTTACTCTCCTTGAGGCCACAGACTGTGTCTGTCTTAGTTACTGCTCTATCCCCAAGAGTTGCAAAGTACCTAAGGAACCTTAAAAGACTTCTAAATGATGTTTTAAGTCAATGAAATAAAAGTCAGACAAGGAGGCAGATGGACACCCCAAGCCCCATCATGGCTGAGAGCACTCAGCAGAGGGAGGAGCCGGGTCAGGACTTTTAGTTAGCAAATGTCTCAGACCATGACCATAGAGATAAGAAATTCTAAATTGCTGTCTAAGGCAGTCTTCTTACTGCTGAGCATAAACCACTGGCTAGGGAGCCCACAGCTCTGGGTTCCAGTCCCAGGACTGGCACAAATCATGACAAAGAGCAGTTTTATAATGCTTCACAGTTTATAAAGCATTTCCACAGATAGGATCTCATTAGACAGGCTCTATGACCTCCTGCAAACAGCTTTTAGAGGCCTGTGGGGAGGGAGGATGTTTCATAGGCAGCTGTGCTGTGCTCTCCCCTGGTCCCTGGCTAAGTCTCCACTCCGGGCTCCATCTCTTCTGCTAGATTGAAGGCACCGACAAGGTGACCTCTAAGGTTTGTCTCTGAAATTTTAGGATTAAACACTCACAACTGATTAAATCATAAAGCAAGTTTGAGAGGACCCCATCTTGTCACACAGCTTTTCCTCACTTTTAGCACGAGTGCCAGGGTAGTGTCACCAGAGGTTCCTAGCATTGTCAGGGGTGGCTTTCCATGGTGCTGTGTGAAAACGGACTGTGAAACAAGGCTTTCATGTGGGAGGTTTGAGAGCCAATTCCAGGGAGCAGAAAAGAGAGGCTGGGAAACAGGCAGGAAAGAAAAAAGGTTGGGTGGGCATCCAGGTGTATCTGGGGGTGCTCTGTCTTTTAAGGTCCTTGACCGACCTGCTAAAGCCACAGAACTCCCCCAGAGTTGTCTCCCAGAAGCGTGAGTGAGGAGGCCCTTTTCCACTAACTCCCGCCCTCACTGAGTCCTTGAGGCAACATTCACCAGTGGGAGGTGACTGAGCTCATGTAGCCCTGGTCACACAGGATCAATGCCTAAAAGCAGGGTGTGATATGGGGAGCAGGGTGTCTGAAGGAAGTTGGGAAAAGGTCAGCATCACTCATCTCAGGGCCCAAGGATGTTTCCTTCCACACTCCTGTTAACTTTCCCTCCCTGTTTTGTGAATGTCAAGGACCCTCACCCTCTTTTCTGGGGAGCTCTTCAATATCCGTGGCTATTGAAAATGGGGAGGGAGGATGCCTGTTATCTGAGCTCAGTAAAGTCTTGCGAAAGAAGCAGCTATCTTTCTGCTGGGACGTTGAGGATGGAAGCTGTGATAGAGTCCTGCCACGGCCAGGTTGGGGTGGGTTATGTGTCCTTCCCCTTGCACATGTGTGGGGCGCCCCACATGGTAACTTGAGGCTGGTAACCTGAGGCTCCCAGTGGAGAGACCCTCACCAGCCTCCCTGGCGGCATGGTACTTCCTCTCTGCCCTCTTCCCCTGTCCTTCCTTTATAAACTCTAGTCTTTGCTACCCTCAGCCTTGTCCTCTGATTCTCAAATGTCTGCTTTATTAATAAAAAAAAAAGGAGCATTGGCTGCTTCTAGCTTCTTCCACCCCTGCTGTAACAATTCTACTTTTGCCCCAGGCAATATGAAAGGGAGACTAAAGGGAAAATTGTGTCTTATGGGAAGGTGGGGAGAAACAACATAAAGATTTAAATTTCCATATATTTCTGTCCACCTTACTCAACCCAGGGCTTCTGAGAGATGTGCGTGTGTGCTGTGGGAGTCCATCAGGTCCTAACTCATGCTTCAAAAGGGCCTTTGTGGGCTCTGCTTGCTGGTCAGTCCTCTGAGCTCCCAGGCCCCTCCAACCTGTGCCTGGCGCTTGTGGGAGTTTATAGGCCCTGCTGCCATCAGGCCAGCGTAGCCAGGAGCCCCACCTGGGCACTCTTCCTTCCTCGGCAATGTGTACCTGTGCTCTGTACTGCGCCGGAACCAGGACTCCCGTTGTCTCAGGGAAGCCAGGCTCCAGTGCCAGATTCTCAGCACACCAAGGATGTTTCTGACCCCCACTGCCACCTTTGGGTGCTGAGCAGATGACAGTCTCAGTCTTGCTTTCTCACTGCCATCTTCATCCCCTCTGTCCTAAGATCACATGACAGCCCTCCCATCCTTGTTCTTTCTGCCTGCCCAAGATGTGCCCAGAGAAACCATGCTCTGTCCCGCAGGTCCGCCTCTTGCTGCACGGAAGGAATTTATAAACTCCTCTCCTTGGACAAAGCGTGGCTTTCCAGGCAGCTGGGAACTCACACAGAAGGCTGGTTGAGTTCAGAGCTGGCTTGAAGAGGCCTCACCGTAGCCCAGCACTGAGCTGCCCTGGGTGGAAGCCCCTGGACTAAAGAAATAATTCTGTATCCTCTCCTTCACACAGTCCTTTAGTAATATTTATGGTGTGTGCCAAGTGGTAAGTTAGAATTTAAACACCCCTTGACATTTAAAAAAATAACAGCTTTAAGATATAATTGACATACAATACAACTCACTTTTGTGAAATATGTACCTCAATGGTTTTTAGGTTTTTCAGACTCGTACCACCATTGTCACCATCTAATTTGAGGATGTGTTCATCTCTCCAGAAATAACCCTCTACCCATCAGTAGTCACTGTCCAGTATCCCTTGCCTTGGATCACTATGGGTTTGTCTATTGAAGATACTTGGTATAAATGGATTTGTGATTAGCTTCTTTCATTTAGTATGCTTTCAATATGATTTTATCCACATTGCATCATGCATGCATACTTCGTTTCTTTTTTATAGCCAAATAATGATCTATTGTATAGATACACATTTTATTTATCTATGCATCCTTTGATTGCCTTTTGAGTTACCTCTACTTTTTGGCTATTATGAATAATGCGGCCATGAACAACCTTGCCCAAGTTTTCACATAGACACATTTTTATTTCCCTTGGATATGCACCAAGGAGTAAGGTCACATGGGAACTCTGCCTCACCTTTTGAGGAACTGCTAAACTTTTCCAAGAAGTTGCCGGATTTAACATTCCCGCCAGCAGTGTATGAGGGTTCCCATTTCTCTGTATCCTCACCCACACTTGTTATTTTTCTTTTTAAAAATTGTCACCCTTGTAGGTGTGAAGAGGCAACTCCTTGTGTTTTCATTTGCATCTCTTTCCCTGATGGCTGACAACGCTGAGCATCTTTTCATGTACTCCTTGGCCATTCAT
>RJWT010030365.1:0-14681 GCA_004365215.1 Cuniculus paca | reverse complement strand
AAAAAATATAGCTTCTTAGACAAGACAAGAATATACAATAGCACAGGAGTGCATGCGACATACAAAAATCAGATTTTTCAGCTCCACGTGTCATATACCAAGTAAGCATCATGAGTGTTGTTTTCTGTTCCCTGTAACTGAGACTGGGTCCGTTGATATTTTTCCAACTACATGGCCCAGGACTCCCAAAAGCTTCCTGACTCTACCAACCGCCGGTGTTTTGCATTCCCAGAGTCTGGCTCACATGACTGTGCACATGGGACATCCTTCTCTTCTGAAAGTTGTTTTTGAAGGTCAGTCGCCTTTACTTGGCTCTCATTCGCGATGTCAGAGCAGCTCATATCATGCCCCTTTCTTAAAAACCCTGACCACCCAGCTAGATCTGCTCTCCTTCACTCCTGAGCTTCTACAGCATCTAGTGTGCAACCTTGCATCAGAATCTCTTTGCGGTTAGTGTTGACTCGATTCTGTGGGCCATTCCTTCTCTGAGCCCACAAACCCCTTTCCCCAAGGCCTAACATATAGTGAGTCATCCCCATGGATAGTCTGTTTGGGAGGCCGGTGTCTGATTGATTTGCGTTCAGAACGTGAGTGTTAAGAATACATGGAGGGTATACACTCTGTTCTGTAAACTGTGCAGGCAAAAATTGGCCCACTGGATTTTAAAAAGTTATCATGGATGTAATTGATAATGTAATCAACGTTTCAGCACCAAACTTCCAGAGCGATTTTTACAATGTTTTTCTTCTTTCTTTTCCCTAAACCTTCAAGACACATGGTGATAGCTTAGGCCACAGGCTCTAGCGTTTACAGCACTGAAAAATATAGCTTCTTAGACAAGGATTAAAATCTTGGTAAGCAGAATAACCTGTCCATACATCCAATCACAACCATTCTCCCCAAACACAGCAGGGTGTGATTTCCTGTGCCATTTCCCAGCCAGGCAGTAGAGAGCAGGCAGTAAGAGGATGACTCCCGGGGTGGCTGAGCGGCTGCTAACCCCAGCTCTGCCATGCACAAACTGTGTGAGCTTGGACAAATTACTTCACTTCGGGCCTCAATTTCTTCATCGATGAAATGGGGTTAACAACACTTTCCCGCCTCAAAGGCTGTTGTAGTAATTAAACATGGTGCACAGAACAATGTTGTTAGCTGCTCTGTGTTTGCAAAAGTACATATGGTTAGAAAAGAAGGCACTAGCAGATGCTCCTTATGCGTATGCTGTGTGGAAAAAGAACGCACCCATCCGATGGACTAACTTAACAATGCTTCAGCTCTTTGGAGATCAGTTGCACACTTATCACTTATCACACGATGGTCATCAAGTGGGCTTGCTTCCATAATGACTGCTACGTAGGTTTTAAAGATGATGGAGTCACCCTTGAATTAACCTGCTGCTATCAGAGGATCTTAAGTCAACTAGTCATCTCCTAAACAGATGAGCATGTCATAACTGCTAAAACACATCCAAAGTTATTGCCATTGCTTGAGGAGTGTGTGTGTGGGGGGTGTTCCGGTTTATTGTGACCACAGGATTCCATTTCTGATGGGACTTATGCATCTTCTTTCTATGCTGGTGGCAAAAAAAAAAAAAAAAAAAGCAGAAAAATCACCCGCAACTGACACAAAGGAAACTTACAAATGACTTCCAAGGTCCTTATTCTCCTAACCCAGTGGGTTATCTCCACAATGATGTGGGACTGCAGCCATGCCTGACTTCACAGGCAGACGCATGCTGGGATCATTTGTGAGATGCGAATGACTCCATCTGAGAATGCTTTGGAGAAGCGAGGATGTGCGGACAGTGTCTTCCTCCAGGCTGGCTCCATTTCCCAGCCCCTGGCTGCCTACTGTGTCCTCTTGGCTCAGAAAGTCAGGAAGGCCAAACCAGCTCTGGTTTAATAACTTTTCTTTTTTTTTTTTTAATTATTATTGATTTCTTCCTACAACCATTTCTGGCAAGATGAGAAGACCAGAATTCAGAGTAGATTGAGATACATAGGATTTTGATTATAAATTATTTCACTGGGGTTTCCTGTAGGGCATTGGCAATGGAGTTTATCTTAACAAATCTTTTTTAAACCATCACCCATCTACCCATTCCCAATTTTCCAAGCAATAAAGGTGAGGAGAAACTGGGACTTTCCATTAAATGATAAGTTGTTCCGGTTCCCCCTGTCCCTCTTCCCCCACACACCCACAATTGAGGCAGCTATCCTGGGGCTCGGGCTAGAACTCTCCTGGTTCCAAACCCATTTGGACTTCACCGTTCCCCAGCTGGTTCAGTGGAAGTATTGCCACAACACCAGAGGCTTCGTGGTGACAACTGAGGGGGACACATTGCTGTGACTCAATTCAGCTACAAAGAGAAGAATGTTCCCAACATTGAGAGCAGGAGTGGACATTAAACTCCCTTCTCAGGACTCCTGTGGACCTGGGAGCATGAAAAAGTAAAGGCCAGGAGAAGGCCTGGCCCTCTCTCTCTCCCCTCACTTTTGTCTCCATGACAGAATAGAGAGGGGCTGGAGAGGCCTGTTCCACTTTGGACATATCTGATCCTGGGTGGTGGCAAACAGATCAGACTAAGCTGATGGTCACCCCTTCCAGCAGAACATTCCCTGAGGCATAATACCTGTATCTGACAATCTAGTTCTCTCTCTCTCTCCCTAGGGTGCATGTGTGTGTCCCTCTATGTGCCTCTACCTCTTACTCTATATGCACCTTCCAGTATCTCTTCTCTCTGTGCATCCCTTCCAGTAGGTCAGGGGTGCACAATGACTTTCATCGTCCAGAGCACCTCTGTACAATGACTTTCATGGTCCAGAGCACCTCTGCCTTCTGGAGTCCTTTCCTCCACAGGAAAAAAACCAAAAACATATACATTGGTATAAAGCAACTACAACCCAGGTTATATTCATTATTATTATTATTACATTTCTTCTTTTTCTTATGATTTAAAAAAAATACTTCTGTGGAATCTGAAAATAGTAGGAACTGAGACTGATTCCTAACTGATAAGTCTCACACACACGCACACATAACAACAGCAACAACCTCTCACCAGAACACTGGCCTGTGATTCCTGGAAAAGTATAGGCCAGGTCATTTAATCCATTTTTATTCTATATTTGGGGCTAGTGTTATTATTTCCCTACATATTCTTTTATATCTAAAAGGTTAGGATGGTAACCCTTTGTCTTTTATGTTGAAATGCTAAGATCTAAGTTTCTGGTTAGAGGTTCAGGATAGAAATAAGTTAATGTGTGCTCCTATGCGCTTTTAGCTCGAGGTTATGGGTAAGGAGTTTCCCACCTGACCAGGTAGAGACTGCTGGACATTTGCTTTGATATTCAGTTAAAGATCCAGGAAGAACACCAATGTTCCTTTGTCTTGTTTCCTGTCTCTCTTATCAAAAGAGATACCAGGATGCAGGGAGCAAGACTGCATGGTCATCCATCTTCCCATCTACAAACATGTACTTGCGCCCCATTTTTTTTCTTTAGTGCTCTATTTTGACATGAGTTGTCTCATCTTTACACATTTATTAAACTTGACTTGTCTGGTTGGAGGACTGGCAGGAAAATGGTACATGGTGTGAGTCATAAGAAATTAGATATGATCACTTTTACTTCTTTAGACTAAGAAAAGTTACATGAGAAAATTTAACAATAGTTATTCTCCAAACCTAACCCCATCCACATTCTATCCTCAAGAGATAGTTTGTATGTTCGATATTGAGTTCTTTTAACTTGTTTCTGTAATAGTCCTAATTAAAAAGTCTCCCCCCCAAAAAAATCCCCAAGCTTTTTGCTAACTCCCTTGGAAATAGAATAAAATGAAATTGATTTTTCTTCTTTATCAGCAAAGCTTGTAAATTGAAGGCACAAATCCCAGGAAGCCAGCACATTAAATTTATCTTAATGTTGCTAATTGGACCAAAAAAATGTCCTTTTTTGCTTATTAAAGCTTTGAAAAACAAGTAAATCCCACCTGTTCAATCATACTTTATTATGTATTTCCCTTGGCCCCAGTAGAATGGAAAAATTTCCAATGTGTTTTTAAAAAGAGACTTCTTACCTTTAGAATGATTATTTGGCTGTTTCTGGCCCCAAGCTTTCCCTTTGCCACTTTTTGCTTACAATGATGTATTCTCCTTATTTGTTTTTATTTGTTAATGGATTTTCTCCTTTAATCCTTTGGTGTTAGCAACATACATTTGCCTTCTAATTTCCTTCTGGTCTCAGAGACTTAAGAACAACTCACTTTATCTATGACCAGAGGAAAAAATTAAAATTATAAATCTAATAGTGGTAACACTTTAAAGATAAATTTCTGTCCTTTCAACATCCTGTGCACCTCTAACTCAGTTCTCTGGCCTTTCCATTGGTCTAAACCAACCATAAAATTTTCATCTTTCAACAATCAAGGGCACAAAAAAGATGAATGACAAAGACATTAGATTCCTAATAACATAGTCATGAAGATTCCCTCATAGGCACATTCACATGAAGTCTGTAAGTTAGGTTCAACTTGTGAAATTTCCAAACAATTTGAATTCCACCAAGTAAAGAGAAGACACCAAAATATTTATTTGTTGGATAGATATGATCACAATTATTCAGAGAAGTTCACCTCAGGGGGCACAAATAAAAGGAACCATTGAAAATCCTAAGGCGGGTGCCTGTATTTTCATTTCCTTCCTCCCATTCCAAAATCCCTGAAAAACCACAGAAACCCTGGGACAAATGGGGCTTTGTTGCGTGGAAAAGAATCCAATCACTTAGAGCCATTATAAGATATATAAAGTTAGGCCCTCACACTTAAAACTTAGGCAGGAAATCAACAGGGGCAAAATATAGAGAAATATAGTTGTACCAGCCAGGCCAGATTTTCCTTTTATTTCTAATTTCAAAGAAATATAGTATTCCCAACCCACTGTGCCTCTCCCAAGTTGATAGGACAAAAGACACCAACTGGATTGTGGTTCTGCTCAGACACACACAAGACATTCAGTGAGTTCTAGTTCTAAACATTCCTGAATATGTTTGAGTTTATTTAAATATAAAGTTTCTATTATAATATTAAATAAAGAAAATGAGTTGTAACCAATTCAGCTGACAAAGTAATACATCAAAGCTGAAAGTGAATTAGAAAGTATAATTTCATCTTTTGAAAGAAAAAACAAACTTTTGATATATCAGAAAATAATAACATGTTTTTAAAAAGCTCAGAAGAGAGGATAAGATCATACCACACTCTTCTAGAACACTCTTGTGAACGGTGGAGGCTCAGAGGTCACTGGGGAATGAGTTGGGGGTAAATGGGGGACCCAAGGAGAAACAGACTACTTCTAGGGGTTTCATAAGAGTGATTTCTCCATAAGATGCTCTTGCAAGAATAAGTGTCATATTTAAAAAAAAATACTGTAAGGATATAGGTAATCCCTATGACCTTAGAAAAAGCACAGTAAAGAGTTCTTTGATATATTGGTCACTTTCCCATTGCTGAGATAGACTATCTAACACAACTTAAAGGAGAGGTTTAATTTGGCACATGGTTCAGGGGATTCAGTTCATGGTCAGCTGGTTCTAAGGTAGAAATATCATGGCAAAAGGGTGTGGTAGAGCAAAGATGCTTAGTTCACAGCAGTCAACAGCAAAGCAGAGTAAAGTACCTAAGGTCACATCTCCATGACCCACTCAGACACACCCAGAAGAGTATTTTACTAATCCCTTGGCAGCTCCCACACCAATCAAGTTGACACAATTTAAGCTTAACCACATTTGAGAAATAAAAATCTGTGACATCTCAAAATCAGTTTATTCCAGATGGCATTGTAGCACACTTGGAAAAGCTAAAAATTGAAAAACACCTAAATATCCAGAAATCAATATTGGCATATACTGAGTATTGAGTCTTAGACAATACTAAAAATGATACTGTGGTTTTAAATGTTTTGCCATGGGAAACATTGACAATAAACTTGAAAAGATTAAAACCAGTAATAAAAGATGAAGTGAGATTTAATAGCATTTTGGATCTGTGTATTTATCATGTACAAGTAATTTGTATCACACGTGCACATCTGAATATGTACACATGTATATAAACCTCTGTTCCCCTCCTCACCTCTCTGTCCTGAGATTTATCACAAGAGCGTAACCTAACCAGAGCCTCGAGACAGGACAAAGGAAAGGAAATGAACTGAACAGCTGTAGTCACAGCTTCTTCAGCTGGCGGGGGTGTGGGGCAGGAAACGATGGGAGATGTGTAACTTCTGTCTCCTCATCCACGGCGATTAGAAATACCTTCTCATCACTGTAAGTGACTTGACAGCATCGTTTCTGGAATTAAATAGACACAGAAGCATCTTCTTTTTCCCATTTCTATTTTCTATCATACCCTAGTCTCCGTTAATCTTTCCCTACCTTTTCCAGTACAGTCTGAAGATACTTCCATTCACTGATGTGAGTGCCCCCTGCAGCACCTGACACCTGCTATGACCTCCAGTTATGTTCTCTTCCTCCCTCTCTTTGCCATCCAATGTCTACAATTGTGTTAGGAGTCTGAAATAACAGTGGGCTGGTGTGGGCCTGGAAAGCCCATCCAGGCAGGCCACGTGGATGGCTCGCCCTTGAAAACTCCTAAATTGGCAGAATAATTGTGTAGTGACGTGAGGTCTGGGACCTTCCCAAGGACCAAACATTTGAAAACGAGAATGAGATGCTGAGTAACCCAAAGCCACAACCAGTTTTGTAGTTATTATTCTCGACCTGTCACCCGCTTTCTGGTTAAACAGAAGAACGCTGTTTGTTGGTCAGATTTTGTTTTCTGATGCTTTGCCCAGGGATCCTGGCCCCGGCTGTTATGCCTGGCCGGGTGCCCATGCACCCTCTATGTGCAGTACTCCATGCAGGAGCTCCACCACCACCAGGCCCACCGCGGCTGCGCGGGCCACAGCTCTTTTTGGCAGACCGGGCGCTTCTGTGGGCAGCTTCGCCCCTGAAAGGTAGCTGGGCCTGCAATCTGACCCCTCCCTCAGATTGGAACCTAAGGAAAGTATACTTTCTGCCATTCATTCACCACTGTACTACAGTAACACAGAAAATGAACTCATAATTAAGTGTGCTTTTGTTTAATGTTGTTTTTTCCTAAGGCCTCCAAGAGAGAAAATTTGCAGACTCCAGAGAAAAATCTATATGAATTCCAGGATAATATCTCAGGGCAATAATATCTTCAGTTAAAACAGAAAAAATAATCTCATTAAAGTGAGCTCACAAATATCAGTTAGTGGCTTTGCTATTTACTATCCACACGGCCATGTGTATGCATGCGTGCATGTGTGTGTGTGTGTGTGTTAGTTACTGAGGCCTGAATTCAAGGTCTTTGTACTGAGCTACATCTGCAGTCTCTTTTTTTATTTTTCATGCTAAGGCACGACATCACTAAACTGTCCAGTGTGGGCTGAAACTTACAATCTTCCTGCATCGGCCTTCCAGTGTGCTATGCTTGTGAACAACTCCCACCATGGCTGGCTCCATGTGATTTAGTAAGCCTTCTTATTCTTATTCTTATTCTTATTCTTATTCTTATTATTTTTCAGCTGTAAAATAGAATGTGAGTAATAAATACACAAAAGGCTATTTCATACTACAGCATCATATTCATGATGTGCTGAGACCAGGACATGGTATAAAATATGCATCAGATAATTGTTTGATGGAGAAATACACACATGCATACCACTGGGCCCAAGGAGGACACTCAGTGGCAAGAAGGAGGACAATATTCAGCGAGCAACTGCTCTGCTAGCTGATTTCATGTGTTATCTTACTTGTTTCTGTGTTCAACTTGCTCATAGCAACTATTGATTTCATTTCAGAGAGAAGGAAACTGAGGCCTAGGTAGAATAGAGTGACTTACCCCAGTGACTGAACGAGGATTTGAGCAGAGGTCTAGTCGAGTACAAATCACAGCACCACATCATGTGCCTAACATTAACAGTGACAGCCATAGCCAGAACCAGCCCTGCCACTGCGGCAGGGTACTGGACTCAGTCTTCTTCGGAGGCCACGTTCCTTGACCCTGACTGAAACCGGTACAAATTCCGTTCCCCAAATGGCTAACCAGATACCCACTTACTCAAAAGGAGTTCTGAAAGGATACGAGAGAGATAATCCGTCAACCCAGACTGGTAAGGATGAAACAGTTCCGGGACGAAAACAGCAGAGTTTTGAGAACATACTACCACTTTACCGAAACAAAAAGTAGGTATTGACTGAGAAAATAAATGTAAATAGAATTCTGAAGGTGTTTCCAACTTTTTATTTAGGCGATCACTGTTTCAGAGCTTAGTGAAGGAAGAAGAAACTGAAGAAAGCAGAGAAGAGGAAGACAGAAGCAAGGGAGAGAAAGAAGAGAGGGAGAGAAAAAGGAAGAAAAGAAGAGGTATACAGGGAAAGACAATAAGAGAATGAAAAATGTGAAAATGAGAGGCAACACGAAAGGCAACAAAGGGTGGAGAGAAGCATAAACAAGTATTTATTGAACACCCACTTTCCCCAAAATTCTTTATATTAAGAAGACATACACAGCTCACTCAGCTGGAAAACCTGGATCCCAGCCCCATGTCTCAAATTGCATTCACGAGAAGAGCATGATTAGGTTTGTAAACCCCTTCCTATCTGATGCTCAGCAGGCCTGGCGCAGGAGCCACACTTGTGCTGCAGCCCCAAGAGGTACAGAGACCCCCGCACGCTGCCTTCTGTGGACCCCTGCTGCCCAGACAGCTGCCGGCAGACATCACCCGGGCACCATGATCCTGAACCGAGCTCAAGGCTGTGCTGGCGTGATTACAGCCACCCCTGCCTCTGAGAAGCCGTTAAGAATTCCAGTCATCTCTTCCCCCAAAAGGTTCCTCTTTCTCGTTCCTTCCGCAGCAACATCACCACCAGCTCCTGAGCTCCAGGGGCTTGCTGGAAAGTGCGGGTTGATTGATAGCAACCGCGCCTGCCAGCCGAAGATTCTACCCTTGAGGATCGCAGATGGCGAGATGACTTGCGGTAATTTTCTCACCAAAGCGCACTGGGCGCAGGCAGCCAGGCCGTATTCAGCAGAGAATCATTTCCAGTGGAATCCACAGAGGAGACTTTTCACAGTCAAAAGCTTTCACTTGAGTTGTCATCAGACTTTCCCATCACTGACTGTTTAAGAAAATATTTAAAGGACTCCGCATAGACTGCTGCTTTACACGTTCATTCCCCTGCTTGGCTGCGAGCATCAAAACGCAGTCTAAATGACGCATGTTGGTACTGTCTGCTATCTGTCTCCTCAGGTGTGTGAAAAACCCATCCCTGGGGACCAGTTGTCCTCCTTAGCCAGGGACAGTGACAAGAGAGGATGGATAAAGTAGTTATCAAACCTCAGCTGACTTTAGAAGCAGGGAGAGAGGCACATAATTGTGCTACAGAATGGATAATCTATTCTGGACATTGTAGTCAATGCTTAGGACGTTTTGAACATTTTCCTTGCCTGAAGGAAAGCACAGCGTGATGAATGGAACCATTCTGGAGTGAAATGTACCTGATTTTAAATATGAGGTTTACCATCAACACATGAGCTGTGTGACTGAGGAAGTTACTTGAATTTCTCAAACCTTAGCTTCCTTTCAATAAAATGGAGAAATAACACCTGACTTGAAAGTCGGTGATGAGGATTAAATAAGATTGTGTAGGTGTGGCAGATAAATTTACTAAAATTACTTTAAAAATTGTACTCCCCCCCCCCTTTTTTCCTTTCTTTTCTTTTCAAGCAGGTAGGAAAACTGTGGTATTCCTTGTCTTAGTGATTTGGGCTCATCAAAAGCTAGAAGTAACCAGATACCAAAGACGCCTCTTGACTTACGTTGATGCCACAGCCGGTTGAAAAACTAATGGCCAGAGCCAGGCATGGCAGTGCATGCTTATAATGCCAGTGCTCTGGGAGGAGGCAGAGGCAAGCAGATCTCAAGTTCAAACCTAACCTGATTAACTTAGCAAGTCCTTGTCTCAGAGAGGACATCAGTAGGGGAAAACCAAGAAAATGAGAACTCCCTGTATTTTTCTCTCAATGTTAATGTGAAGCTAAACTGAAGTAAAATTTAGCCCCTTTAAAAAGTGACTGACATCTTCATCACTGATATTTTCCTCTATGACTTATCCAAGTGTAATTTATGTTCAGTAGCTAAAAATAGAATGTAAGGCCCAATAAACACACATGGACACATATCAACATTGTAAAGGACAATATAATATAAATATCTGTGATGTTAATTCCTTGAAAAAATAAAAAAAGAAAGAAAGAATTTAAAAAGGGCTAGGGATGTAGTGAAGACCATGTGTTCAACTCCCAGCATTATAAATAATAATAATAGTATACAGCAGTAGTTATTTAGCATATAAAAGATACCATTTATAACAGCAACTAAAAATAGTAAAGACCTAGATAAGTAGATATGGATAGAGATATGGATACAAAGACTTGATGTTAAAACGTTGTGAAGATGTCACATTCAATATAATTCACTAAATGTGAGAAATTTCCAAACCAATTACAAAATTATGTAGAAAAGCAAAGGGTCAAGAATGATCAAGATATTCTTGAAGAGCAAGGAATTGAGGTAAAGGGGTGGAAGCATAGTTGCCTGACCAGATTTAAAGCTTACTGTCATGGAAACGAATGGCAGTGTGATACTGACACAAAGACAGACAGAGGCCTGTGACAGAGAGCCCAGAAATGAATCTATGCATGTATGGAAACCTGGTGGATGACAGAGATGCCATTTGTAGATCACAAGGAAAAGATAAATGGTGTTAGGACCACTCTATCTAAAAAATAGATGGAATGGGACCCTTCCCATATGACAGGTTAATTAAAGAAACATGTGCATATGTATACATGTATGTGTTTTAATTGACTTGTCATGAAGGAGAGGTCCTATTACAACAATTTTTTAAATAGTTATTCATTATATTGGCCTTATTTTTCCCAAATAATTTGTAATCACATCTCTCCCATCTACCAAGTTTACACACGGATCCATTTCTGGGATTCTGTTGTGTCCCATTGGTCTATGTGTCAGTCTTTGTATCAGTATAGATAGATAGAGAGATAGATAGATAGATAGATAGATAGATAGATAGATAGACAGACAGATCTCCATAGAGAATAATTTTAATAAGACACCAAGCTTATGTTTCCTGCTATAGGAGGAGTGGAAATTAAAATCAGAATTGAATATTTCAAAAAATGTGTAATTTCTTGCATATCTGAGCTTACATACCAAGATTTGAATCTGCTACTTGGGTGATGCCCACATGGTGGAATGTCCCAAAGCTTTAAATCTGGTCCAACAACTGTGCTTGGCTAACATTCATCTTCCTTAAAGAAGGTTTTTATGATCATGCAAGTTTGCATGTTGCCTGCTACAACCTTGTGGCTACTGGCTCACAACGCACTTTAGCTTATTAAATCCTTTCCTGAATGTCCTCACTGACAAACATGCTCGAGGAAATCTGTCAAAATCCCAGAGCTGGAATTGGATTCACCAATTTTGGAAAATACTGTCACCACAGAGCAGAGAGCCGGGCTCTCTCCAGGGATGCCAAAGGATCATCCCTGACAGTGCACAAAGCGGGGCCCTGGGCTCCGTTTCTTCGCAGTCCAGAGAGCCATTTTTCCATCTCTAGTGAAGCAATGCCTTCCTGTCAGCTCTGAACTCACCCCAAGACCAAGTCCGACATTCCCTGAATTTGAGTGCTCGGCTGTCACAGTAACAAACTGTTGGTGGAAGGCTTTACCAGAAACTGATAAATCACAAGTGATGTCGGGAAAATGCTCAGAAAGCAGCCTCTCTCCATCCCATCCTTTGAAACACCTGTGTTTGCATTTACTGTTCGCTTCACAGACTGGAAACCAGATGGAGGAGATGGGAAGGGTGTAGCATTTTAAAGTAATGTCAGAATAATATCAGAATGTGGTAAGTTCAGACTAGAGAACTGCTGACATTTGTCTGTTGATTGAAGAGGTTTGGGCCACAGAAAGAGCTCTCACTCATGTTCCACTCAAGGCTCTGGAATTGCTTACTTGTGGATTCCTGATGGGGAGAGATGAGTAATGGGAGAAGGCACTGATCAGAGATGTGGTGAAGCAAAACAAAATGCCAATTCCCTGGAGGTCAGGAGAGGCTGGGGCAAACCCGTAAGAGACCACCCATGCGCAGCCCATGAGCCACTGTGTTGCTAAGCTGGCTACCAGTCAGAGTTCACAGCTGGGCCTGAAACTTGCCTTTGTGTAGCAAGCATGCTTTTGAAAATAACTAGGTGAGAATTCGTATGAAATCTTTAAAATTTAAAATGAGCTGGAATAGGTTCGGCACCTTAATATTAATTAGGAAAATCAGGACATTAACCTGCATATATACACACACACACATATACACAATGTACATGGAAGTGCACACATGTATACTCTATGGATAGACTGAAAGAGTTTTTTATTATGCAGAGATAGCAACCAAGTAAAACTCCCTCGAATTATGAATACATTTTGCAAAAATTAAAAAGGAAAATACTAAAATATTAACTATGTCTGACTTTTGGCTAGGATTATGGCTGGCTTTATTCTTCCTTTTGGTTTTAATGTATGTTCCAAAGTTTCTGTGATGAATGGGGCTCTCACCTCTGGGCCATATAACATGTTACTACTGCATGAGACAGTGAGGAAATAGCCAGAGATTTTAGCAATAGACTTCCAGAGTATATAAAGCACTGGAGAGGCACAAGGAATAGTGGAGGATAAGGGAGTTAAACTCCTGCATACATCGTTCTGTTATCTAACTATGATGAAATTTACTTATGCAGCTAAAAATTGGGTATTTACAATGTCGGAGGACAATTTTTTCTCTATTATAAATTAGATTGTGCTATCATTATTTTGCTCAAGTTTTAGCATTTTATTTTTGGGGGTAATGTCCCAAAATTAAATTACTGGATAGATGAATATCAATATTTTAAAATCCCCATGCATACTGTGATATTGTTTTCCATACTGAAATGCTAGCTAAGATTTAGACCAGAAATATATTTTAAAAAGTCTGTCTTAACCTCACGGCTTTAAGAGTGAAACATTTTATTTAACCTTTATCAATTTACGTAACGATGATTATTGTTTTAGTTTAATTTTTGCCTTCTTTGATCGCTAGGAAGGTTATATTTTTTCTTGTAAATTCACTTGATATATTTGAATTTCCTCTTTCGCGAATTGTCCTTCCTGGCTCCATTATTTATTGATGCTTACAGCCAGCCTGACAACCAGCCTGACGTATGAACAACTTGGCATTTTAGTTTTAACTTACAACCAAGGTCTTGAGTTATGACCCGAATGTCAGCTGATAGTGTTTCCAGATGGTCTCAGATACCGACTTAACCCTTAAAGAGTTCTGGAAGGAGCATTATAAGATCCTTTCCTGTGTGGGGTTAACTGAGAAATCCTGGACTAGCATCTCTCTAAGGACACTGAGATCTGCCTGTGTACAGGAGAGAGACTGTGAAGGCTGTGTAGAGGAGCCTGAGCCTTCGACTGACAGCTTGAGTTACAAGCAGCCCTGGGGAACGAATTGAGTTCATAAGTCAAGGGTCCAATATATATATATATATATATATATATATATATATATATATATGGAAGACATGTAGCCATATATGTGTTTATATATCTTTATACATATAAACTATTTATATTAAAGATATTAACTTCTGCATAATATTTACTGCGAATGTGTTTCTGGTTTGCATTAATTTCATATGGGATAAATGTTACCTGACTTTTTTCCAGTTCTCCTTTGCTTTTAAACTGTCAATGTCCTTCTCTATTCAGAGATCAAATAAATATTCACTAAATTTCCTTAGAGATATTTATCATTTTTTTCATTCAAATTCTAATCCATGTAGATTTTTATTTCTGTCAAAGACACAAGATGAAAAGACAGCTTGATGTTTCCCCAAATATCTAATTTTCTCAACATTATTTTCTTGGCAAT
This sequence comes from Cuniculus paca, assembly GCA_004365215.1. NCBI lineage: Eukaryota > Metazoa > Chordata > Mammalia > Rodentia > Cuniculidae > Cuniculus > Cuniculus paca. Next base: position 604 of record RJWT010030365.1, on the reverse strand, counting down.
AAGGGCTGGGGATTTAGCTCAATGGTGAAAGTGCCTGCCTGGCAAGCATGAGGTCGTGAGTTCCATCCCCAGTGCCGAAAAAAAAAATTATTTTCTTGGCAATATCTTCTTCACTCACTATATTAAGTTATCCTATATACCAGGATGTATTTTTTATAATAGGAAAAATGCTATTTGATAAGTTTGTAAATGCAATGAAGATACTGTCACTAAAAGGTCTACAAAGTAAACACTTCCTTAAATAGCAGCGCCATCTCTCACACCTGTCCATAGAAGCAGTGGCCAGTGATCCACCCACCAAGCTGCCAAAAGCCAAGGACAGTATGCAAAATTTCCATTTTATATAGGCTTTCTCTGCTACTCTTCCTCTCATGGTGGTGATCCACCAAACTAGTGAGGGCACTGAGTCACAATACCTAGGGCACAAGAATCACATCAAGCAGTCCCCAAGAGCATTCCACAGAGTGGCAGGAACAGCCAAGGGATCACATGTTTAAGAAGATGACATCTAATGACAGAGACAAAGAGGATAGTGGAATGGACTCATCATAGAGCCTGAAGGATAAAAAGAGTGTCCTAACATGCACACATCAGAAGAGAAACA